>JASDQU010357311.1:0-10579 GCA_032191745.1 Picea mariana | reverse complement strand
GAGAGAGAGATGTTTGTGTAGGAAGAGGAGAGGAACGATGGAAGAGAAACCAAAAGAGGAAAATGGTTGTTGAACTAGGGTTTTCCTTGAAAGCTTGAACGATGGATCATCAACTTGTACTAGGTATTTTACCTCCCTCCACTATAGGTATTCCCTCCATAATCCTTCCACCCAAATTAGCTCCCACTCCCTCCTATAATGGATTACATGCACAACATTCCACTTTTCAAGCGACATCCATTTTTAGCCATTCCTAAAGTTTAGGAGGTTGTCTATTTTTAGCAATGTTATTTATAGCAGGTATAAATATATGGCATTGAATGGGAAATTAATGTGCATTGGATGTGGATAAATTAACCCCTTAGGAAGTCTACATTTCATTTATTATTAATGGAGTCAAATTTATCATTTACCACTTAGTGACCCATGGTATTGATCAATTAAGAATTGACTAAATCTAATTAGTGCATGCACAAAGAACCCCAACCTTATGTGCATTGTTCCCTGAAGAGTTTATATATTGAACTCATTTCAAACATTAATATACAAGTGAAATTCAAATTGGTTTTTCAACAATATTGTCATTTATTTCATTCTCTCTTCTCTTTTTCTTGCAATTTTTCTAGTGTAGTTTTTTCTCGCAACTAGATATTTGCTTCTTCTTAAAATACTACATGGTATATGTTATCCCCACATTTTAGGGATAACTAGGAGATCATGTCTCGAGGCCCACAGGTCCTAGAAATGGAGTACCGAGAGAAGGATTGACCTAAGCATGGCCCTGAACGGCCCACCTTTTCTTCTTCCATCATCCTTACCTTGTCAGCAGCAGTAGCATCCATCACCATCAACTTGGTCCTGTATTAGAAAGGGTTTTTGCTCCATCAGGTAATTGGTCCAGGTATCATGGATTACACCTTATCTCGTGGGAAGAAGGGGCTAAAGGCCTAGAAGGTAAAAGTAAGCTGGTAAAAGATAAAAGCCTAAGAATAAAACCTCAAGATGCTTCGCCCAGGGATCCCCGAGAAAGCAATAAAAGGCTTCTCAGCAAGAAACAAGAGGGACCCGAAAAAATAATAAAACAAGACCTAGTCAGAGGATAGGAGGTCTCATCACGAGCCAGCCTATTAGGTCCATGGGTACCTAGCAGTATGACATTGCCACCAGCTGGTTACCACGCCAGGGCAATGACTCTTGGTTGCATGGCCAAGGGAAAGGGGCTCTCATCACGAGCCAGCCTTTCATTTCTGTGAAAGTACTTGTGGGTAATAGTGCCACCACTGGTCACCACACCAGGGCAATGTCCCCTGATTAGCTCTTGAACAAAAAGAAAAAGAAAAGAAATAAAAGAATAAAAAAGAATAAAGGTAAGAATAGGCTTGGAAAGAATGCATCCATGACAAGTACAGCTCGCCTTCTACAAAGGCACCCACAGGTAACACTTTGCATCCTTGGCCCTCATAGCACCCACATGCTTGGACTTCCCCTGACCACATCACCCACTCACATGGTTTTGATGAGGTTTCTCCTGGGAACTCTCCTTTTCCAATGGGCACTATCCCAATAGGACTTTTTGTCTTTTCTCCCAGATTTGTATCGCAGGCTTATGTAACATCTTTGAGATATTGACAGATGTATTAGGGATTTTATGCATATGTTTAATAATATTGATGATGAGATGTGATTGACATTGCTATGATCCCTGTGACTGATGAGCCCACAGAGGGCGTATCCTTTGATGTGCAGGACCATGCTCGACGGAAAGGTACCATTTGGACCGATACACATGGGGAGATGATCAGTTCAGACCTCCATGGGGTTGAAGAGCCCACCAGATGGATGTTGAGACCCCATCAGGGAGCAGATATAGGACACAGATGGATCAGGGGCTTTGCACCGGAGAAGAAGAGAACATTCCACCAGAGACACCTCGACACAGCTTGACCTAGGGGGGATGACCCTTTCTTAGTGGAACATTTGCCTTTGGAGGCCTAAGACGTCACCACCTTGACCATGACGTCACCCAGCATCATGGACGTTTGGGGCAAGCAAACTAGGCAGCAGTGGCATGTGTGGCAGGTTGGAGAAGCCCAGGGAGGGCTAACGTTTTGCTCCAGGACGCCCCATCTTCCCTAAAAAGGGATAACGTTTCCCTTGGAGGGGCTTTTACTCTTTTTTCAGCTTGATTTAGGGTTTTAACTTGACAAATTAATGTAAAACAGTATGATTTGATATTTTGGCCTTGTCGGCCTTTTTACTTGACCTAAATGTAAAATTAGGTCAAGGTTTTGTATAAATGAGGGATTTTAACTCTCATGTTTTCATCATCATTGATTCACTCCATAAGGAGGTCTGAAATTTGTGCCCTGTCTTGTGTATTTGGTTGATTTAAGTGAGGCGCACTTGTTGAAGGAAGACTTTTTGGCATTCTATGGTGTTTCTCTTGAAGGAGGGTGTTACAACTAGGGTTTGCATGGTTATTTCTTGATGAATTGTAAGTAATTTTTTGCAAAACTTCTTAAATGAATGGTTGTAGTATTATTTTCTTGCATTGAATCAAAACCCTAGGTGACAAGCACACAATTAGGTCCTTGTCTCATGTCCCTAGATAGAGAAACTTTCATCCATTGAAGAAGAAGAAGAGAGCCTAGTCGTAGCTACACTCCTTTTTCTTCCTCTCCTTTGCTAGCCGTACCATTTTGAATTCAAGAGGAAGAAGACGTCCTAGGCCTAGGTTATCTACACTTAGGGTCGTTTTTCTTTTAGGGTTTGATGAAAGATCCTTGTTTTAGTAACACTCTCTCTCATTAAGCCTTCTTGTCTTGATTTTTTGCTTCATCTGAGCTATCCGTTTTGCCAAATTGACCTAAGGAAGGAGGAGAGAGCACGAGGCCTTGCTATTGCAACACCGGAGTGAGCCTCTCTCCCCTAGGGTTTTGATTCTGAGTCCCTACCATAGCAGCACTTCATAACTCTTCCCTCTAGTCCTTAGCCTTCCTCCTTCAACCCTTGCATCCTTCATTTTTGACTCCATTTTACCCTAAGGCACTGATCTAAAGTCCTCCAACGTTGAAATGAAACTTGATTACACACTCTCAAAAATCTTTGAATTTCAAACCCTAACTACTCTAACCCTAAACCTAGCTAACTCACTAACCCTAGGTTGTCGATGTCATCATTAGTTATTTCATCTTTAAAGCAGCAACGTTTTGTTTTTTAAGAGAAATTGAATGGTGGTTTAGGCATTAATTGAATAAGGTGTTGAGTGGTTTCATTGAATACCACATTGTTCCAATTTTTATTGGTGAAGTGTTATATCTTTTCATTGCTATTGATAAACATTGACTTCGTCAACATTTATTACCAATTGCTTATATTTATCAGATAGTCTTGTGAAGTACTAACCCATTGAAATATAGCTTGCATATATCAGTTTGTTGTTTCTTTGTTCCAGGCAGGTGTTTCTTCATTGGGGATTTACTTTATTATTGATTGTTTAGCCGGGATTATCTGTTTGGTGGTGACTTGTGAGAGGGAAATCTTGTCCTTGTTTCATTTACCTTTTTGCCTCCTCAAAACCACAAGTCACCGAGGACGTCTCCCCTGGGCCTGACCTCCCTAAAGAGAAAGAACCTCCCCATTATGGTGACATTGGGTGGGATAGGTTCACGTTACGTTAGTTTGGACTTCTTTCTTATAGTCTTTCCTCATAGCTACAAACTGTGCGATAACATTTTGGCGTCGTTGTCGGGAAACACTTAGTCAAACCTTCCTCAGACGACACTTTTCAATAAGCCTTGCCTCAGAGACTCTTTTCTTACAAGCTTACCTGGCGACTCCACTAGGGTGTTTTCCCTTTTTCTTTGGTAGTTTCAAGTAAACTATCTGGCGACTCCGCAAACCAAAAAGAGGTTCAATAATCCTCCTTTATCTTTCAGAAGGAAGCCTCCCAAGAACTCTCCTATTGTAAAATCACTTTTTGGAAAGAGCCTTCCTTTGAAAAACATGTCTAGTTCTGGGACCACCACTACAACGAACCCAGCTAACAATCAAAGACAATGGTCATCTACTCTCTTCAAACCACTAGACGTGTCAACCATACCAGGCTACCCTAGGCAAATTCCACCTAAGTATGAGAAGTGGTTGCCCAAATTCACTGGTACTAATGAAATCAGTGTCGAAGATCACATGAGAAGCTTTTGGGCATTTTTTCAGCGTCATCCCATTAATGATGATGCTGAAGATTTAGTCATGAAGTTGTTCTCTGCTACCCTCTATGATACTTCAAGGTGTTGGTAACTGAGCCTTCCCGATGGTAGCATTAAAAGCATGGACAGACTTGAAGAGGTCTTTCTCAAAAGATGGAGTATCAAAGAAGACCCTAACATGCTCCTCACCCAACTAAATAACCTTGCGAAATATGAAAATGAATCTATTCGGGAGTTCCATACTAGGTTTGAGACCTTGCTGCAAAGGATCCCTTCAAGCCATCATCCGAAAGATGATTACCTCATCCACATCTACACCAGGTATTTCAATGGCCAATTGGGGTATCTTCTTAGAGATAAAAACCCTCAATCCATTCAGGAAGCCCAAGAGCTCGCTACTAAAATAGAAGGAAAACTCCTCTCATCCAAGATCGAGCCTTTCATTAATCCAAGGGGAAAAATGGACACCAAACTAAAGTTAGTCCACAATATTGAACCCACTTCAGACCTTTGTGCCAGCATAGCCAAGGTGCAAGCCTCTATGGATGGTATCATAAAAAATCAGGAACAAATGATGAGTAGGATAGTCAACTTGGAAATATTCCAAAGCCAAGCACCCAAGGTCCCGTACAAAGGACAATTTCAAAAAGGGAATCAAATCTATAAGCCAAAGAATGAGCAAGAAGTCCCAAACACCTTGGCCCCTACAAACATTGTGGATGAAAACCCTTGGTGCCTAGAATGCAGTGAAGTACATTGGGAGCATGGATGTCCTTACAATAATAATGGCCATCAACAAGTGAACAGCATGGACCACTTCATGGAAGGTCCTCAAATAAATATCATTCATGTAGAGCATCAGGAAACTGTGAAAGAAGCAGCCAAGTCAGCAAGGATGGTGGTAATAAACAACCTAGACCAGGAATCACGTGAGAAGCTGAAGAAACAAGAATTTCAAGTGTACAGAAGAAATAAGTTGAACCAACCTATTGCTGACCAGACAAACCCCCCACCGTTGGAAATACTTCTTCCCAAGACATCCAAGGCTGGGAAGGTTCACCTGAACTTTGACTTTGAAGGGGCATTATCTAAAATGCATGTAAACATTCCCCTAAGAGAAGCCATTAAGGCCCCATCTATCAAGGAACGCTTTGACACTTTCTTTCAAGGATCAAATGAACCCATGGATCCCCCTATCATGCTACAAGTCGATCATTTCAGGGTTCAATACAAGGAAAACCCTCCCTTCTTCATGACCTTAATAATGAAAGACAAGAGCCTCAACAATTCCATGTTAGATACAGGGGCAGGTGCCAACATAATGCCTTTCAAAGTCATGCAAAAATTAGGGTTGAAGGTCACACGCCCTTATAGAAATGTGTGTGGTTTCGAATCTAAAGCCATCCCCACACATGGAGTAGTTGAAAATGTGGAAATTTGCCTTAAAGAATACCCTGAGAAAGTAATTCACATTGACATCGTGATAGTAGAGGTCCCAGATGTGTGGGGGATGTTGTTGTCCAGGAAATTTGCATCAATGTTGGGCGGTGCCCTTGAGATGGACCTCTCTTTTATAGAATTCCCTCTGAAAATTGGAACAATTGGTCGTCTCCTAAATGAGCCAGTGACTGAGACCCATGTGCAAGAAGTTAATCTCCCGGTCAAAAGTGACAAGGCACATGATAAGATCATACAAACCCTTCATGAATATTCTCTTGAAGATATTCCTTTCACTACAAAGAAGGATTTTGGTCAGATCAAATGGCCCAAAAAGGAAGAGTACCAGCAACTCCTGGATGAATTTAAAGACAAAGAAATCAGGACTGTAAAGATGTTGAAAAGACCAAAAGATGACATACAGATTCATCTGTACCATGAAGAGGTATTTACAGCAAAATCCCACCCTCCTCCCTCTACACAGTACACCAGGGTTGTCCAAGGAACAACCAAATATAATATTAGGAAATACGAGGGAGGCATAGTATGGATCTGGGACACCCAAAAGGGAGAGCCAACTAATGTCAAAGGAAGCACTCAATCGTGGCTCGGACCTTTCAAAGTTCGAAGAGAATCAGTTGATGACTCCTACTATTTATCCACTTTAGAAGGAAGAAGGCCCCCATTACTGATCAGCGGGCACCTCCTTAAACCCCACCAGGGTGGGGGAACCTGACTTCACAGGTAAGTGCAGGTAAGTAGGTATTTTTTGCATCCGTGTATTATACCATTTTCATTGCATGTTAGTTTGCTTTCACATTTACATCTATTGATTGTTTCCTTCCAGTTTATATATATATATATACATATTTATGATGGGGTGGCATTATCACCCCAATTTTGTTACTGATACTTATTTCGAGATCAAGCAGGTCTGCAATTTATGCCAAAGATGTTGAGGTTCTCATGCGCTCTACGGTGAGCACATGTCCCCGAGATGGAGCCAGATGTTATCCCCACTTTTTAGGGATAACTAGGAGATCATGTCTTGAGGCCCACAGGTCCTAGACATGGAGTACCGAGATCAGGATTGACCTGAGCATGGCCCTAGAGGGCCCACCTTTTCTTCTTCCATCATCCTTATCTTGTCAGCAACAGTAGCATCCATCACCATCGGCTTGGTCCTGTATCAGAAAGGGTTTTTTCTCCATCAGGTAATTGGTCCAGGTATCATGGTATGTGTCACTTTTGATCATTAAAACCTTTAAATATATGCATTTGATTCCTTTTGTTTCTAACAACTGCTTGGATCTTAAATTTTCCCACTTGACCATGTCTGGGGGATTGATAGGGTGTCCTAGAAAGCCTTTGTCCATAGGTTTTGGTTTGCCACTGGGGGGACTTCTGAAAAGCCATCGTCTGCTCCCATCATAGCACCACTATTTCATCTTATTTCCCGCTCATTTGTCCCGCTCCCCTTGTCCGGGCATTCGGTTGACCTATTTTCAGGATTGCACCTTATCTCGTGGGAAGAAGGGGCTAAAGGCCCAGAAGGTAAAAGTAAGCTGGTAAAAAATAAAAGCCTAAGAATAAAACCTCGAGATGCTTCACCCAGGGATCCCCGAGAAAGCAATAAAAGGCTTCTCAACAAGAAACAAGAGGGACCCAGAAAAATAATAAAACAAGACCTAGTCAGAGGATAGGGGGTCTCATCATGAGCCAACCTATTAGGTCCATGGGTACCTAGCAATATGACATTGCCACCAGCTGGTTACCATGCCAGGGAAGTGACTCTTGGTTGCATGGCCTAGGGAAAGGGGGTCTCATCACGAGCCAGCCTTTCATTTTTGTGAAATGACTTGTGGGTAACACTGCCACCACTGGTCACCACACCAGGGCAGTGTCCCCTAATTAGCTCTTGAACAAAAAGAAAAAGAAAAGCAATAAAAGAATAAAAAAGAATAAAGGCAAGAATGGGCTTGGAAAGAATGCATCCATGATAGGTATAGCTTGCCTTCTACAAAGGCACCCATAGGTAACACTTTGCATCATTGGCCATCACTGCACCCACATGCTTGGACTTCCCCTAACCACATCACCCACTCACATGGTTTTGATGAGGTTTCTCATGGGTACTAGCCCAATAGGACTTTTTGTCTTTTCTCGCAGATTTGTATAGCAGGCTTGTGTAACGTCTTTGAGCTATTGACAGATGTATTAGGGATTTTATGCATATGTTTAATAATATTGATGATGAGATGTGATTGACATTTCTATGATCCCTATGACTGATGAGCTCACGAAGGGTGTAGCCTTTGATGTGTAGGACCATGCTCGACGGACAGGTACCATTTGGATCGGTACATATGGGGAGATGATCAGTTCAGACCTCCATGGGGATGAAGAGCCCACCAGATGGATGTTGAGACCCCATCAAGGGGCAGAGACAGGACACGGATGGATCAGGGGTTTTTCACTGGAGAAGAAGAGAACGTTCCACCAGAGGCACCCTGGCACAGCTTTACCTAGGGGGGATGACCCTTTCTTAGTGGAACGTTGGCCTTTGGAGGCCTAGGACGTCACCACCTTGACCATGATGTCACCCCGCATCATTGACATTTGGGGCAGGCAAACTAGACAACAGTGGCACGTGTGGCAGGTTGGAAAAGCCCAGGGAGGGCTAACGTTTTGCTCCAGGATGCCCCATCTACCCTAAAAAGAGATAATGTTTCCCTTGGAGGGGATTTTACTCTTCTTTCAGCTTGATTTAGGGTTTTAACTTGACAATTTAATGTAAAACAGTATGATTTGATATTTTGGCCTTGTCGGCCTTTTTACCTTACCTAAATGTAAAATTAGGTCAAGGTTTTGTATAAATGAGGGATTTTAACTCTCATTTTTTCATCATCACTGACTCACGCCATAAGGAGGTCTGAAATTTTCGCCATATCTTGGGTATTTGGATGATTTAAGTGAGGCGCACTTGTTGAAGGAAGACTTTTTGGCATTCTAGGGTGTTTCTCTTGAAGGAAGGTGTTACAACTAGGGTTTGCATGGTTATTTCTTGATGAATTGTAAGTATTTTTTTTGCAAAACTTCTTAAATGAATGGTTGTAGTCTTATTTTCTTGCATATATTTATAATTTGTTGAATCAAAACCCTAGGTGACAAGCACACAAGTAGGTCCTTGTCTCATGTCCCCTAATAGACAAACTTTCAGCCATTGAAGAAGAAGAAGAGAGCCTAGTCGTAGATACACTCCTTTTTCTTCCTCTCATTTGCTAGTCGTACCATTTTGAATTCAAGAGGAAGAAGACGTCCTAGGCCTAGGTTATATACACTTAAGGTCATTTTTCTTTTAGGGTTTGATGAAAGAGCCTTGTTGTAGCAACACTCTCCCTCATTAAGCCTACTTGTCTTGATTTTGTGCTTCATTTGAGCTAGCCGTTTTGCCAAATTGACCTAAGGAAGGAGGAGAGAGCACGAGTTCTTGCTATTGCAACATCGGAGTGAGCCTCTCTCCCCTGGGGTTTTGATTCTGAGGTCTTGCCATAGCATCACTTCATAACTCTTCCCTCTAGTCCTTGGCCTTCCTCCTTCAACCCCTGCATCCTTCATTTTTTACTCCATTTTACCTTAAGGCACTGATATAAAGTCCTCCAACGTTGAAATGAAACTTGATTACACACTCTCAAAACTCTTTGAATTTCAAACCCTAATTACACTAACCCTAAACCTAACTAACTCACTAACCCTAAGTTGTTGACGTCATCATTGGTTATTTCATCTTTAAAGCAGCAACGTTTTGTTTTTTAAGAGAAATTGAATGGTGGTTTAGGCATTAATTGAATAAGGTGTTGATTGGTTGCATTGAATGCCACATTGTTCCAATATTTATTGGTGAAGTGTTATATCTTTTCATTGCTATTGATAAACATTGACTTCGTCAACATTTATTACCAATTGCTTATATTTATCAGATAGTCTTGTGAAGTACTAACCCATTGAAATATAGCTTGCATATATCCGTTTGTTGTTTCTTTGTTCCAGGCATGTGTTTTTTCATTGGGGATTTACTTTATTATTGGTTGTTTAGCCGGGATTATTTGTTTGGTGGTGATTTGTGAGAGGGAAATCTTGTCCTTGTCTCATTTACCTTTCTACCTCCTCAAAACCACAGGTCACCGGGGACGTCTCCCCTGGGCCTCACCTCCCTAAAGAGAAAGAACCTCCCCGTCGTGGTGACATTGGGTGGGATAGGTTCATGTTACGCCAGTTTGGCCTTCTTTCTTATAGCCTTTCCTCCTAGCTACAAACTGTACGATAACAGTAACAAAGCACTAGAGTGGATTGTGAGGAAAACTAGCATTATATTGCATGTTTTTCAAATATTGAACAGCCCAAAGAGAATGGAACAACCATCTACAACAGTGATTCTTACCCCATTTAATTACTTTGAATGGAAACCCAAGATCATACTTCTGCTAGGGAGTAAAGGGCTTTACAGGGTCACTATGGGGACAAAAGTTGAACCCAATTCAGCGGTAGAAAAGGCAAAGTAATTCAATAAAATGGATGAGGCCTATGGGATTCTATGTGTGTCCATCTCTCCAAACTTGCTCTTTCATGTTGAAGCTTGTTCAACTCCCAACGAAGCATGGACTAAGTTGGATGGATTATTTGGAAAACAAGATCAACTAAGAGAACATCTATTGGAGAACGAGCTCATATATTTAAGCCCAAGCAACTTTGAAACCCTACATGACTACTTCCAAGATCAAGACTTTGCTTCAACATGCTAAAGCTTGTGGCATTGATAGGAAAGAGGAGTACCTTATCCTCTCAATTCTTTCAAAGCTAGGGCCTGAGTATTATGTGGTTATTTCTTCTTTCCACACTACAAATCATTTTATGGGAAAATCTTGGAAGATGCC
>JASDQU010357307.1:0-10964 GCA_032191745.1 Picea mariana | reverse complement strand
GAATCAAGGGAACCAAAACACCCAGGGGGGCAACAAAAACAAACGCCAAGGAAGGAATACGGTTAAAACCATTCACCCTTGTGCTCTTTGTGGAGTGTACGGTCATTACACCCACCATTGCCCCCAAATTGCGGATTTCAAGAGGTTGAAAGACTCTGGAAGCATTCCCCCTTCCCCAGCGCAACCTGCCCCACAGCAGGCACAACAAAAATATGCGCAACAACCTCCCGCAGTATTACAAAATCCTATTCCACATCAGGGTGCCATAAACACCCAACAGGAGGCACACCACCCCCCACCCCAAATAGGACAATATCACAATCCCAACAATCCAGCAGAACGAACAATTCTCCTCACCAGTGAGGAAGAAATTCTTTTGCAAACACGTAATCGTCAGTATCCCCCAATAGCTGAGTCTACTACCACACCTCCAGAAACAAACCCTACACCAACGGGACCCCCGTTGATGATCCCTCGCCCTTCTGCCGAACCACCATTACGCATCCCTCGCATCCCTTTACGCAGGAATGTTCACAATCCTCAGGCTCGGGCAGCTCATAACTACAGCTTGGTAGATGACCTAGCACAATCCCCGGCTGCCATGTCAGTTTTGGAAGTCCTCCAAACTTTCCCAACACAACAGAAATCACTACTTTCTTCCATGGGGGCAGTTGACCCTGCAGATACTCGACTCATTACCTTCGACCTCGACAACTGCAAACCACGTCTTCCCGCAGTAGTCGCTATTCAAATACCCGTCAAAATACGGAACATCACAGTCCACCGATGCATCATTGATGAAGGGGCATCCACATGCATCATGTCCAAAACATTATGGCACAAACTTGGTTCCCCGGAGCTCTTACCCTCCGCCATCACATTGCGAGCCTATGACGGAAGATCAGCATCCCCCGAAGGGATCTTCCAAAATGTCCCCGTCGAACTTGGGGGCAAAACCATCCTTATCGACATTGAGGTTATAGACGCCCAACTAGAGTACAATATCTTGCTTGGTCGTACCTACATGTATGCCATGAAGGCAGTAGCATCATCAATTTTTCGGACAATCATGTTCCCTCACAACGGAAAGATTGTAACCATCGACCAAGTTACACATTACGAGCCAAACCCATCGGCCAATCTCGATAACATTCTTCCCCTCATTCATACAAACCAAGACGTATCTCCACCCATTGAGATGGGTCCTGGTATATTTAAAGATCCATCCTTGTTAGGGACGTACCATGGAGCACCACCACTCCTTCCCCCCAGCCAGGTATGCGACGTTTCCTCTCACAAAACTCCCCAAGAGGATACTCATCCTCCTCAGGAGGCTTCAGTCATCCCTGACGTCTCACCAGTCGCAACACCACTCCCACAGGCGCCTCCTGCAAACTCGTCGACCCCCACAGTCCACGAATCCACACCTCCTCAAGGGCCTAATTCCCTCTGGGAGACAGTCCCCCGACCCCTCACTCAAATTCCCGTCTTCTATCCNCCCGAGAGTCGAATCTTTTCAGGTAGCCGCAACACTCACACTTCCAAATATGGTGTTAGCTATCCCAGTGTGGTATTTACATCCACCTGAGATAGTCCCTTGCCCATAGGCAGGACTTCCCATGACAATTCCGGTTCTTACACCCAATACCCCCCTTACCCCTATACTTCCTACCCCCCCTGCTATAGCTGGGGGCAGGAGAGCGAAGAAGGAGCCCACAGCTCCACGTCCTCCACGCATCCCACCACCTTATGCGCTGTGCGATAAGGAGGGACACCAAACCAACAATTGCCCATCGCTACCTGAGTTACGAAATTTGATTCCTCCCAATCCAACCCCCACACCACTCACTACTACCGCTACCCTTCTCCCTTCTAGTAGTAAAGAGTTGAAGACCAAATGCGCGTGTGCCATTTGTTCTGAATATGGCCATTACACCCATCATTGTCCATCACTACCTCATTTCCGGCAGGCATTAGACATCGTCAGTCGCGACTTTCAGAACAACCCACGCCCTGCTACAGCATCCACAACACCGGTCACTGACATTCACTATGTCACTACTTCCATCAACGAACGCATGAGATGCCCTTGCTCTCTTTGCGATTCCCTGGCTCATTTTACATACCAGTGTCTAATAATCATCGAATATCGGCATCGTCAGATGGCCCTACGGACTCAACCCGCAACAGAAGTGATCGACTTTACTTCACCATCAGTGGATCTTCACATCATTCCTCCCGAACCTGAGGCACTACCAACACCTCCATGGTTCTTAGATGACCTATCTGAGGATTTACCCCGTAACCCACCTAACTCTCCGGCTCATTCCTCTACGGAAACTCTACACCCAACCACCGCGGGGACTCCTCAGTCCTTTAATATCTGGTTTATGTCCAGTGAACCCTCATCCTCTTCCAGTGTTATTCCCTCTGTTCCTTCAGCAGGGGGCAACCATACTGTCAGTGAGATCACTCCTCCTGACCCGCTATATTCCCGTCATTTTCAAAACGACGAAGAAATATTGGAAGAGTTACAACACCCAGACTCTCCCTGGGACGCACTACATCATCGTGCACTCTTCCTTTCACAGGAAGCCCTCATGCCTCCTAGCCACAATACCATTTTTGCGGTCGAAACCAAAGATTTTATCCCATCAGGAACGATCGATTGGTTCAACAACCCCATCCCTGCACCTGACGCTTTCGAAGAAGGTAACTTGGCTAACATTTCCCCCACTATCAAAATCGACATTTCCATTAAACCCAGAATCGTCGAAGAAATCATCATTGGAGCAGTTTGTACTCCTGAGGAAATCACTGCATACAAAACCCTCTTCCAGGAATTCCGGGATATATTCGCCTGGTCGTACACAGAGATGCCTGGCATCGACCCCTCTATTGTCGAACATCACATTGACACCTGGCTAGACATCACACCTATTCGCCAGAAGCAATGACCGCTACACCCAGCTAAGGCCTCGGCCATCAAAGCCGAAATTGATAAATTACGTACAACTGGATTCATTTATCCTATTGCTTACACTTCGTGGGTTTCCAACCCTGTACCCGTCGACAAAAAACAGGGCACCATTCGCGTTTGCACCGACTTTCGTGATCTCAACAACGCTTGTCCAAAGGACAATTTCCCAACACCGTTCATCGATCAAATTATCGATGACTGTGCAGGCCACGAGGCTCTTTCCTTTATGGACGAATTCTCTGGCTATAACCAAATTCAAATCCACCCACCCGATCAATACAAAACCGCATTCATTACCCCGTGGGGTACATTTTCATATCGTGTCATGCCCTTCGGCCTCAAAAACGCCGGCGCCACTTTTCAGCGGGCTATGACATACATCTTTCATGATTTGGCTGCCATTATCCTAGCCTACTTGGACGACCTCACTGCTCGCTCCAAGAAGCATTCCCAACACCTCGATGATTTGCGAATCATCTTCCAACGGTGTCGTCAATACAACATCCGCTTGAATCCTCTCAAGTGTGTGTTCTACGTTACCGCCGGGTGCCTCCTCGGTTTCATAATTTCCCAAAGTGGTATTACCGTGGACCCCCTCAAAGTTCAAGCCATCANGATTTGCGAATCATCTTCCAACGGTGTCGTCAATACAACATCCGCTTGAATCCTCTCAAGTGTGTGTTCTGCGTTACCGCCGGGCGCCTCCTCGGTTTCATAATTTCCCAAAGTGGTATTACCGTGGACCCCCTCAAAGTTCAAGCCATCACAGAAATTCCACCTCCTCAAAATTTACGACAGCTACAGAGTCTACAGGGCAAAGCCAACTTCCTCAGGCGCTTTGTTCCTGATTATGCCGTACGCGCACATGGTTTCCTTCACCTACTATGTCACGACATCCCTTTTCATTGGGATGATTATGCCCAACAGTCGTTTGATGACCTCAAAACAGCACTTTTAAATGCACCTTTGATTAGTGCACCTGATTACAATCGCGACTGCATTCTCTACGTATCAGCATCAGCTGTATCAGTAGCCGGCGTCCTCGTCCAGCTCGGAGATGAAAATCGTGAGCACGTCATTTACTACATCAGTAAGAACCTTTCAGGACCACCCCTGAAATACAAACATGAAGAGAAACTTTCTCTTGCAGTTTTCCTCGCAGTCCAAAAACTGCGCCACTACATTCTGCTTCGCACCACCAAGGTTGTAGCTGATTCCAACCCCATGCAATATTTGCTCAGCCGTCGCCAGGTTAACGGCAAATTCTCTCGATGGATCGTTATCCTTCAGGAATATGACCTCGAGTTCTCAACACCCAAGAGTAAGAAGGCCCTCGTTCTCTCCGAACTTGTCACGGACCTTCCCTCTGACACACCCAATGCACCCGTCAATACGGACTTTCCCGACGAACATCTCTTTTACATCGCTTCTGATGATCCGTGGTACGGCGACCTCCTTGTCTACCTACTAACTCAAAAGTTCGGTCAACACCTATCACGAGATGATCGTCGGCGCATTCGCCATCAGGCCCCCCGCTATCTCCTCATTGGAGACATCCTATATCGACGAGGCGTCGACACCATTTTGCGGCGTTGCCTGACTATTGACGAAGCTGACAAAGTCTTAAACGACTGTCACAGTGGCGCTTGTGGGGGCCATCTTTCAGGCATCACCACAGCTCAAAATATTATCCGAGCCGGTTATTTTTGGCCGACCTTGTTTCATGACTGCATTCATGCCGTGAGACGCTGTGAGCGATGTCAGCTCTACGCCAATAAAGCCCGTGCTCCCCCCGCTCTTCTTCACCCTGTCATTACTGCAGGCCCCTTTTGTAAATGGGGCATTGACTTTATGACTTGTAATCCCCCCTCCAGCAATGGTCACAAATACATCGTTGTCGCAGTCGATTACTTCACCAAATGGGCTGAGGCTATGCCCACCTTCAACAATACCGCTGACACTGCAGCGCGTTTTTTCTTCAACCACGTCATCTCACGTTTTGGCGTACCACTTCAACTTGTTTCCGATCATGGGAAACATTTTGAGAATGAGATCTTCGTCGAACTCTCATCCCGGTTAGGATTCTCTCACGATTTTTCCTCACCATACTACCCTCAGTCAAATGGACAGGTCGAGGCAGTAAACAAAGTCCTCAAGACCATGTTACAGCGCACGGTAAATAAACATAAAACCAACTGGCATTATATGTTATTTTCCACGCTATGGGCTTACCGCACAGTAGTGAAGACCACCACAGGTTTCATGCCATTCCACTTAGTCCATGGGGTCGAGGCCACTCTCCCCATCGAATGCAAAATCCCCACCCTTCGCACAGCCATTGAGCTTTTACCTGACACTGCTCCACTGGAGCAGCGCTTGCTGCACTTGGAGTCTCTGGATGAAGATCGTCGATCCTCATTACAGAACAACGAGGCAGCTAAAAAATGATCCAAGGCTACCTTCGATCGCCATGTCAACCTTCGCTCATTTCGCGAAGGCGACCTTGTCCTAGCTTATGATATCGCTCATGATACCCTAGGCCATGGCAAATTCGAGTCACTTTGGCATGGCCCATACATCATACAACATTGCCTCACCAAAGGTGCCTACATCTTGGCCTCCCCCGAAGGCCTCACGCTCAAAGAACCCGTCAATGGGTTGTACCTGAAGAAATTTTATGCTTAAACGTCGTCACAACTACTTTAGGTTTGTTTTTTCTTCTTTAGAGTTTTTAATCTTTTTTAGACCCCACATCTAAACTATCTGTTGTGCTATTTGACAGATGACTCTTCCACCAGCTTACCACATTGGTTACGCTGATGGTGCCAGCCGTTGGACACAAAACCTCGCTTCAGCTGCTTGGGCTCTCTACACCCCTTCACATGAACTGCTACACTCCAGCGGCATCTGTTTAGGGCCAGCAACCAATAACCAAGCCGAATACACTGCTGTCATTGGCCTCTTGACCGACGCCCAGCATCATCATGTTCATCACCTTAGCGTTTTCCTCGACTCTCAGTTAGTCGTTCTCCATCTCAACAATGTGTACCGTGTACGTGATCCATGCCTCTTTCGCAAATACCTGCAGGTTACATTATTGACTCGACATTTTGATTCCATTACATTTACACATATTCCAAGAGAATTGAATCAAATAACAGATGAAATAGCTAACACAGTGTTAGATTGGCATACATCACATCAAACCACACATACATAAACATCTCATAGCATCCTGTCACAGCATATAGGAAATATAATCATCATCATCAAAAAACAAAAAACTCATATAACACATTTAGATCTCAAAAAATGTCTACTCATGTATATATATCGAAACCAAATGTTTTTATACAAAAAATATTGGCCCACTAGCCCGTGCCACATCATGGTACAAAAAAACCGGCTCACCAGCCTAATCAACAATGGTATACATATGTATCATACAATCAGGGGGCCTCTAAGGCACCCCCCGCTGCTCCTCCCTCAGGAGGAGGTGGTGGCCCACCTCGACCCGCCCCAGGCGGTGGTGGGGGAACATCTGCAGGACCACCCTGCCCAGGTGGTAGGCGTCCACTAGTCATAGCAGCCAGCACAGCTGCTCGCCGCATAATCGACCGCCATGGTGGCGGCAATCCAACACACTGCTCCATGAACTCCTCGTCCTGGATCTGGATCCACAGGCGCTCAGGCAAGTCTCGCAGAACCGTCTCAAAGCGACGGACTATATCCTCATCCACTCCGGCTGTCGCCGGAGGAGCATGCGATGAACCCGCACCAGGGTCATCCTAGCGGCGCCTCTGCGCCGGTCTCTCCGATCCTGCTGATCCCCCAGCAGCTGCATCCCTCGGATGCCTCGCACCCCGCAGTGGTCTATCCTGCTCTCACGGCACTGGTGCCCGGACCATGTCCACCTCCCGCCCACGAGGTGCTACATCTGCACATGCACCAAACAAGCAACAAACAAAGATATTAGTGTCTATACATCAAAACATGTGCACTAGAATACCAAAAAAATACTATAAACCACAAAACAGAAACAAATCACATACCTCTGTCATCAAAAGCCTCCCCAGGAGGCAGTACCATATCAGGGTCATCCCGGAATTCCACCCCAGCATACAAAAACCGGAGTATGACCTACGGCGTCTGCCGCCATATCTGTGCGGCCTGCTCCGTGAAGTAATGGCCCCCTTCGCCACCACCGTGGCGAACCAAAATCTCATACCACCGCCTCAGACGCGGGTGTCGCACAGCTGGTACCTCCAGCACCACCCTCGGCCGCAATGCCGACACCCTCTCTAGGAAAAAGGCCACCAGGATCGAGCCAAATACAAACTCTCCCCGGCCTGCCGACCGACATCGGTCCAGCTGAGTAACCATCTATGAATGGAGCGCAAACCCCCAGGAAAACTGCTCACGGCCCACCACCACTCTCTCCATCAACGACAACTCCCCATCACTAATCCGGTGGGGCGCCGTGGACCCATAGATCCACACTATCATCGATGCAACGCAACGATGCAGCAACACATCAAGCGCATTAATGCGCATGGCCGAGCCTGTCATATAATGGGCACCTGAGCAGAATCGTCTGGCAACCCCCGCCAGGTCAGTCTCTCTCGGTAGCACTGGCGCTGATAGCATCGGCGTTCCCCGAAAGGGGAGCCCAGTGAGGAAATATATGTCCTCCTCAGCAGTAAACTCAACACGTTCTCCTGGCACGAAGAAGCAATGCTGTCGAGGGCTCCACATCTCGATCAAACAGTGGAGAAAGTACTCCTGGGCCTGTAACAGTGGGCACTCAAAAAACTTTAGCAGACCACTCGCTGCCAAAGTCGCCCGCACTGCGGGCCTCGCCTCCATCACCTCCTCCTGTAGCGGCTCCCAGTCCCGCTCGCGCCACCTCACGTCCATAATCACTGCTCGCTGCCTGCACACAACCAAGAGGCCTATATTAGCTTCAGCACTCATCCCAAACATCCCAGTCAGCTCATTTTTTCACCCAGAAACCTTGCCTCAAAGGCACGGTTTCACCACCCACAGGCGCGCGTCCATGCGCGCCTGTTGATTATACAGGCGCGCATAAGCGCGCGCCTATTTTTCCCACAGGTGCGCTTTGAGCGCGTGCCCGTTTTCCTCATAGGCGCGCTCATAAGCGCACCTGTTTTCCTCACAGGCGCGCTCATAAGCGCGCCTGTTTACCATACATGCGCGCTTTCAACGCGCACCTATTAACCTTACAGAAGCGCACACATGCGCGCGTATTCAGTGAATAGTCGCGCGCTCACGCGCGCCTTTCACTGAGTCGCCCGCGCATGTGGGCCCACCCTCTACCCACAAACCCCCTAAAACTCTCCTACACCCCCCCGTACCTACCCCTGCCCCAAAAATTTACAACCTATACTATGCAGGACGTTCAGACCACTAACCTGAACCTCGCACGCCGGGAAATGGATGCCTCGTGCTCTCTGAATCGCTCAATATCCTCTGAATGTGCTCTGGAATCACTGTAGCAGCAGGTACAAATGAGGTGGCAATGTGGGCCCTACAGTTATATATGGGGTTTTTTCCAAACTTCCACTCATCATTCCGGGAGCCCACGACGTCCATTTTATGAACCATCTTCAGCCACGGGATCAGCATCCCGCCATCTACATCATGACTATCTTTGGGCCACTTTTCATCCTGGGCCCCCGGGGCGCCCCTTTTTTTTATCACATAGCCAGGTACGCATGCGCACTGTCACATTTATCTAATACATGTTCATATTTGTTGTCCTCTTCAGATATTGTTCACTTTGGGTATGTGGTTGTTCTATGTGCAGGTACTTGATCAGCATCTCTCCACATCACCCCTTCAGGTATATATTCAGCACAGGCATGTAGTCTTTCCCACAGTCTTGCATTTACATTCCAGTCACACCCTCTGATGTTGGCCTTTAGGATACCCATTCCCGGCTCGACAATACTCACACCTCCATTTATATTTTTTAGGGGTACTGTCACCGAGTAGCATTCTCACCTACATGAGTCGTCCCATTCATAGCATCTGTTTGCACTTATGACACTCATGATGTTCTTCCCCTTTAGGGCTGGGAGTCCCTTTAGTCTGGTATCATGATGACACTCAACCACATACTCCTTCTTCTCATTTTTCTGGCTTTCCCCACCTGGACTCCCAGATCATCGCTTTATGCTTCAGTTCGTTTTGACTGCGCCTCCGCAGGATCATGAACCCTCCATTTCATCTACCATCAGTTTTCCCATCTGCGAACCTCTCTCCATTTCACCTACCTCATACAGAAACTCGCCAATGGGGCCCCCACCCTCCATCCTTTTTTCACGAAGTTTTTTCCCTCCCTGGGGCACTCATTTCACACTGGGGCACCCGTTTCTGTATTTGTACATTTTTTCCAAATTATTTCATTATTTCTTGTACAAACACCTGTCATTTATAGTCATTTCCCTTGTCGTCACCATTGGCGGCCTGACTTCCTTTTGGCCACACGCAACCCATCTCACCCTGGGTTGGAGCATTGCTTATCATTCACACTCACTGGCATCGTCTATATCTTCAGAGTACTACCCAGGTCACTTACCCTTTACCCTCTGAATTTACTTACCTTGTCCCACCTCTGGCACAACTTACCTCGGATCTTGTCGTCCCCATGACACGCGATCTTGTCCCAACGGTTGCGGCCACGCCTTCTATCATGCATTCTCCAACCAAGGGCAGTCTGGAGTCATCCCACTTTTTGACTTCTTCTATGTACCTCTACCACTTCATCACATCAGTAGATTCCACGGAGTACCTTGTTTTCTCCTGGGAGTCGCGTCCCCTTTTTGTCGACATCAGCACACTTTTCCAAAAAGGCGACAGTATCTTGGTCCTCATTTCCCATTTAATGAGTGATCTCGGATGACACAGGGGGAAACACCATAGCCCCCTGATGTCGTTGACCCCCATAACATTCGACACCAACACTTTCTCATGTTGTGGTGGGTCTTACTTTGCGACTATTGCAGTTATTATCATCATTTTCCGAAGACCTCTGAACTTGGTAGGGCCACCACTTCCCACATCACTGTCGTTGTTTACTTCCGCGACCATTACCACTGGTTCAGTGTATGTTCCTTTACAGAATTGTCTTCTGCCGTTACCATTCCGCCCCTGAGGGCGCTGCAGTCGTCTACATCAACAATTCACACATTCTCTCTTCAGGGTTACATTACACGAGCATGGGGCATGCCCGCCTCGTTTGTACACATTTGTATATTATTTCACACCTTATGGAAGGTCAGATCTATAGGTTCCTCTCTTCTCCAATGGATTGCTCTATACGGTCTCACTCTTGCTCTCCCTTACAACACTATTCTCAGTAAAAGAAACATTGATGAATTTCGGTTATACGTTTTGCTCCTAACCTCATCCATCAGGGGGCATCTGTTATCACTGAAATTTCGTCCGCACAGGACGACAAGAACTCCGCATCATCAGCATAGAAAAACAGGCATTCATGACACAAGGATTAAATCCACAGCACAACAAAAGGGCCAAAAACTATACGAAAATGGCTAAAAAATTAAAAAGCGCAGCATACCCACTAAAAATGAGCGCGCGTGCGCAACATCTTCGTATATTGGGCGCATATGCACGACTGTGGGGTACAAAACCTGCGCGCCTACCAAACGACGCATTTATGAAGCTAGTCGGCCTCCCAACCACTAATGGATCGGCTCCCAAGTCAATTTGACATCAAATCCGAGCTCAATCTGCGTGGGGAGGCTGGTCAAAGACCTAATTGTTCCCTAAAGAGCCTCTTTTCACATTCAAAAGAGGTTGCATAATAACCCAATGCTTGGCTATAAAAAACCATGAATGACCACCATTTTCTCAAGGAATTCTTCATACTGTTATGCTGCTGAGATTGCTAGAGACCTCTTCTTTGGCAATACACATTGTAAGCTGCATTTCATAAGCT
>JASDQU010357303.1:430-11927 GCA_032191745.1 Picea mariana | reverse complement strand
TTCACCTTCCTTGTGTCCTCATCATGAATTTCATGTGATGCATTTTCACTTTCAGGTGTCTTCTCTGTTACGAAATTTTTCAATACTTCCATGATCTCCCCTTTTAAACCATCCATCTTAGTATCCAACTTAGCTTCCATTGAATCCATCTTAGTATCCAACTTAGCTTCTATTGAATCCATCATCTTTTGTAGTTCATTTATGCCCCTACACATTTCTTCACCTTCATCAAGAGTCCAAGTAGGATTTTTTGGATTTGGTGTAGAAGTTCCCTTTTTTGGTGGCATGTTGGCCAAGTATCACTTTTGAACCTTGATTTTGAGGCAGTTCTGCTAGACAATATTTCTTCTGTTGTATCTCCCAAGTTTTTGCCCTTCTGGGTATGAAACTTTCTTTTATGTAGTTCTCTAATCTTTCTTCTCTGCAATGCCACAGGTCTGATCAAAATTGGATGTGCCAAGTGGAATTTACAGTAACTTCTCCACAACTTGCCGATTTTTGTCCTTTCTAGGAGATCTCACTTGTATAGCGTACCCCGCACAAAATAATTGATATAAATTCTGAAACTCACACCAGAAATACTACAAACTGTCCACGATCCAATGAAACCAGTCCCACTCAATTTGGATAATCTAGGAAGAAGTTATGATTGTTTTACCTGGAACACCTTCTTGAGACTAGTCAATAGGACTAGTCAGATACCCCATCTTACACAGGGTGTATATACAAATTTAAGATGACCTAGAAGCTATAAAATTTTTGCTATAAAATTCTGCAATGACTCAGTTCAGGATGATTCCAGAACCCTATCTTGTACAGGTTGTATCTCCGAAAGTATAAGGCCTCAGGAGCTGAATTTTGAACCCAACATACCTTGATCTGTCTAATAAATATCCTCCAAGCCGTTTCTTATGAAACGTTGTAGAAAAAAAGTTATAGCGAAAATGCCAAGGTGTCTCAGATGTAGCAGTGAAACCCCAAGACCTTGAGCTCTGATACCATATTTTAAGAACCAAATATCAATATAGCATAGAAAAACCTCAGAAAAAGTACTCAACGTCTTGAAAAAGAGATAATTTCAAATAATAAGCCTCTTTGAGGGGGCAACCTCCTTTTACCCCACTTAAATGTTCAAGTACAAGATGATTCAAAATGAAAATGTATCCTTGGTATATATAGGAGACTAGGAGGTATAATTACAAATAATGTCCTAAAGCCGACATAAATAAAATAAAATTACTAATATAATATGCCCCAATTAAGGGGTAATGAGCCAATATTAGGGCTTAACAAGGAAAGAGAAAAGGCCTACCATGACAGGCACATTAAGAAGAAAACCTTCAAGCAAGGAGATCTGGTATTGGTATATGATAGTGATTTCATGAAGCATCCAGGGAAGTTCAAGACGCATTGGATTGGGAAATGTGAGGTTGCCTATGTTACAGAAGGAGGAGCTGCGCAGTTGAAGACTTTGAATGGATAATGGAAGGAAGGTTTGGTGAATGGAAGTTGGTTGCAATTGTATTATGACAACGAGTTGCCTCGCATCTCTCAGTAAAAGAATAAGGAAAAGGGTCTAGGTACCAGGTGTAGTTGAAACTGGGTACCAGACACAGAAGGGAGGGATAGAGCAGAAAGCACAGGTTGCTCTGCGTAGTCTGAAATCGAAGTGAAACAGAAATTTCAGACCTGAAGTGCCTCGGGAGGAGTCACAAGTGAGTGTTGGGGGTCTATTGGCCCTTGGTTATGGAAGAAAGCAAAGATCAAGGAAGAAAAGGCAAAATGAGAACTGCGCGGAAGACATAGTGACTGATACTGGGTTAAAGTGAGCAGAAGAGCAGAAAAGACGGAACGAATTAAGAGAAATAAATTCATTTCATGAGGAGATCAAGGATGGACAGATCAGCAAGGAAGACAGATCATGGACAACTCATCAAGCAGAAAAAGCCATCGTTGGATGCTTTGGAGCACTGCACGTGAAGGAAGGAAAGATAGGCTAGCAAAGCCATGAAAACGTGGGTCAAGTTGACCTAGGGTTTTGGTATTTAGGGTTTTTGACACCTAGGTTTCAGCCTAAGGTTGTCGATGAGCTATTGTAATGTATAAATAAAGGTCAAGAGGAGCTAGGATGGTTAGATAGAGATGATTAGATTATGATGAGTGATTGTTGTTGAGAGAGGAGTATTGTGTTGTATGAACAGTGTTGGCATAGGGGTAGACCCAGGGTTCAACGCTACAACAGTGCACCAACAAAGCCCTAACTACTGGCCCTTTCGACAACACCTGCGAAGCAGATGAAGTCTCACCCGAGGTAGAGGCAGGGGTGGTTGCAAGACTCAGGTGTTTGCAACCTTAGTTGGGACACAGATCTGTGATTCTAACACTTAATAAAGCACTCAGCACCTTCAGTTCCTCAATATGCAAGCAATATCCACTTCACTAATAGAACAGAGCTTTGTAGTACTCACACTAATCTACTGTATTCAATCACTTAGCATAGGAAAATAGATCAGATTGAATAGATCAAGCACTAAATATAACCATATAGATTAGATCTAACATTCTCACATCTAATAAGCAGAAAGCATAAGTAGATTTATCCAAATGCATCCAAGCACTTAGAAAATAACATGTAAATCACATAAGACAAAGCACAAAGCATCATAACACATGATTTACGTGGTTCACCCCCTCCCTGGGGCTATGTCCACCAACTCTTCTTCTTTATAGTCTTCACTCAATCGGTTACAAGAATAGAGCCTCAAAACCCTTACTCTGCATAGGACATAAGATCTGCGCAGCTCGCTAGATCCTTCTTCCTTACGTTACAGCACCAAGCCTTCTACAGTCTCGCACAAGGACTTGCACTCAGCTCTGCAAGTCTTACACAGAATGCACAAATCCCTTACAATACACACTAGCACTTAACCTTTAGCACTTAGCTTATCAACCTACTTCTTGTTCTTCTAAGTTGCCTAGCTTTTTATTTATACTTTACAAAATAGGCCTAAACATAGGTAAAACCCATGGGCCGACATCCCAATCCCATTACATTATCCCCAAAACTCAAAAAGGACCCAAAACTGGGTCGAGATCCCTTGATCTCCTCTTTGTCTTGCGCTCCTCCTTCGACAGGCTGTCGAAGTCCCAAAATAGGTCACTATGACCAAGAATCTCCCAAAACTTAGTCAAGGGATAACAAACAGTCAGTATTGTAATATCTTCAACTGGGTGTGAAGATCAACCCTGCAACTGGGTGCACAGGGAGGGAAGACAGAGAGAAAGAGAGAGAGAGATCTGCAAGCTAAGAGCACAGATAGAACTATATGCGTTCACCTAATATATCATAAAGCACAGTTTTGTGGACATATCCCTGGAGAGGGTGAACCACGTATATCTTGTGTTATGTGTGATTGATTATGGGTTCTTTTTCATTTGATATGCAGCTATTGTGATATTGTGTTAGATCCGAGGTATAGCTTGCACAGTAGGCCTAAGGAATATAAAGAATACTAGGTTGTTGTGTGTAGTTTCTTTGAGTCCACTCTGCATTTCCTCTGGTTGTAGACACATGTGTCCTGCAACCCCCTATTGCTACTTCAAGTGGGACTGCATCTGCATCGCAGGTGTTGCCGAAAGGGCCAGTAGTTAGGGCTTGTTGGTGCGTTGTTAGAGTTGAACCCTGGGTCTGCCCCTGTGCCAACAAGGTGATATGTCGCTCTATTATTGATTACTACCTCTAGCGTCCACCTCCTATTAAGCATATATGCCTTGCATAATTTGTATCACATTACAAAAAAAATGGTACACCCATATCAAAAAGAAAAAAAACCAAATGTAATACGCTTTGTCAAATACAACAAACACATCGACTATGAAAACTTTTGTAGAGAAAAACTATTGTTGTACATTCCATTTGATCAAAATGAAAACACATTAAAACATAACTTCCCTACATTGGAAGATGCATATATTTATTATGAGACTACAGTACAAACCAATGAGGCTAGATTTACATACAATGTCAACCCAACATGGGGTGATTTAGAAAGTGCACTTGATGAACTAGAAAGCCTTGACAATGTTGATGAGACATTAACAAACCATAAATCAACTAGAACTCTCTCTAAATCCTATGACTTGAAAGAATATTTTCCTTGTCCTCGAGAAGCCATCATTGAAAAATGTATCAATATTGGGTTTAAAGTCACAAAACATCCTTTATTTATCGAAAATGATGAATACTATAGAGTTTGATTATTGTTGAATCAAGAACAAAAAACAATCCTAAAGGACATTGCAATGAAAAAATGCTTAAACATGCACACTCTTGTGCACTTGTTCCTTACAGGTGGGGCAGGAATAGGAAAGACATTCACAGTGAAATAACTATTCCAAATTCTTACACGAATTTATGATTCAAATAGTTTGAATGACCCTATCTAATAGTTGCATATACAGGAAAATTTGCATATAATGTAGGTGGAACAACAGTCCACTCTGCATTGTTAATGCCTTTCAACAAGTCACAGTTTCTTCCACTCAGCAAGGAAATGTTAGATACCTTGTCTAAGATTTATGATGAACTACAACTTGTCTTCATAGATGAGGCATCTTTGATTGGAAGTCTCTTCTTATATTCCATTGACAATCGACTGAGAAACATAAAACATGTGCACACCAAATACTTTGGGGGCATTGACATGATATTATGTTGTGATCTTTACCAGGCACAACCCATACAAGATTCTTTGATATTTGAACAACCTACAGTCAATATGAAAATAGTGACGCATGAATTTTGGAAAGACAACAAAAAATTCTTTTAATTGCATACTACAATGTGCCAGACAAATGAAACATTTATTGCAATTCTGAATAGAATGTGGACAAACATCCAAACATGTGATGACTTGACATATATCAATTCAAGGTGCATGTGACCTGCACCAACCGACCCAACCTTCCCTTACCTGTTCTACAAGCATAAAGATGTTGCAATGCATAACAGGTGCATGTTATCACTCATGCCTGGCAATGATATCATCATCAATTCAATTGACCTTAAAGAAGACAACCATGGAAATGTACCATGTCATCAACATACAACCACTTTGCCTTTGCAACTTGTCCTGAAATTAGACATGCTAGTTGAAATATATGCCTGCAACTATGATTCATGGGATGGATTGGTCAATGGTGCAAATGGAATACTCAAAGCTTATACCAAAATAGAAAAAGTTGATGTCATCTGGATTAAGTTCCATGACCCGCATATTGGCCACTGACAAGAAAACAAGTTAGATTATCTATATAATTCAAACACTTTGCACGATTGGACACCTAGATTATGAATATCAAAACCAGTATCGACATCGGCAAAGACAAGTCAACTCAAGATTCTAAAACAGTTTCCAATTAAACTTGGATGTGCACGTATATTCCACAGATCACAAGGGCTAACACTTGATAGTGTTGCGTTCGACCCTGCTACAATACAAATACATGGACTTGTATACACAGCTCTATCCCATGTCAAAAGCATAGACTCCTTGTATTTTCTAAGCGCTCTTACAAAAGATAACTTCAAAGTCAAACATAAAGTTGATACTGAGATGCAACGCCTTCGTACTAGTGTAAAATGGCATCTACAATATGATTACCAATCCATACAAACAAACTCATTTGTATCAATTCTCTCACTTAACACGTGCAACCTACATGCACATATGAATGATATACTCAATGACTATGACACAATGTAATCTAATATTATGTGCTTGCAAGAAGCATACATGACATTATGCATGCAAAATAGGCAATTCCAAATCACAATTGCATATCAAGTTACATTACACATGGAATGATGATATTAGTGAAAAAAACATGTAACAAATTTGGAGCAAATGCATTTCGAAGAAAAAAATGTTGAGATGGTGCTAGTAAGAGTAATATTCCATGAATCAAAAATTGCAATATTGAATCTCTATGTCACTCTGCATGCAACAATATTTCCCAACATATTGAATGTTGTTTCAAATGTGTTACAACATTTACATCTGAACGAAACCATTATCATTCTAGGAGATTTCAATGTTGACATGCTACAAAATAGTGCCAGAACAAAAGAATTGGAAAACTACATGTGCAATTACAGTCTCCGCTTTCTTTTGGATAAGATAAACCATGTACAAAACACACGTATTGACCATGTATGGTCAAATGTGCCCATTTCACAATACACCCTCTTTATCTTAGACACATACTAGTCTGATCATGATACAATTTGTATTGTACTTGAATTATGAAATATACATCAACCATATTACAAAATCACATTTCTATGTCTCAAAGCATATCTGGCTAATTTGTTGCACAAAACCAAATTATTCAGCTAGGATCATCCAACTTCTTAATTTTTTCTGGTTTGTAATACATTTTGGACAGAAAGGATTCTATATAACCACAAACATGGATCAAGAAAAAAAAAGGTACATGCTTCTAACACTATATGTTACTCTATTCCTTTGACTCTAATTTACTATATGTACATATTCCTTGTTTTTCCTTACATACCAACTTACATTCATGTTCATTGTATTTTGTACTTTCCTTCATTGAAACAAATAGAATAATTGGACAAGACAAAGAACTCTTAACCAGAAATGTAGACGAAGACATACGAAGGTCCATGCTTCTACCCTTATTCTATACTCCATTCCTTTGTATTTCATTTATTCTGTGCAGATTTATTCTACTGATTTACAGCTTATTTTTTTATATATGTAGATACTACATATTAACTTATCTTCATGTCAATTGTATTTTCTCTACTGCTACATTGAAATAAATAAAATTGTATTTAATCTTTTTGCATGTGTTCCTACATAGAAACTTAGCTTCATGTCTATTGTATTATGTGCATTGCTACATTGAAAAAAAACAGACTAATTGAACAAGAGGATGAAGTCTTATGTGCCACAGCAGAGGAAGTTGAAGTACAATCTTCCAAAAGGTATACCAATAGTAATAGTAAATCAAACACAATGCATGTTCTTAATGTACATCCATAACAATTATGAACAATATACAATGCATATGCATATTTAGTTGTTGTCATGTTCGATGTACACATGTTTTCATTAGAAAAAAGTTGGACAAGTGACATGGGCATGAGTAGTCAATCATTGCAAACATCAACACAATGACAAGGCCAAAGGTAAAGATTCATACATTATGCTCCTGCTATGTTTGGGAAACAAATATCATCAGTTATGTATTCATCTATGCCATGGTAAATATGTTGATTTCATCTACAACATATGCTTTTTAGTTCACAAGAAGTATCGATGAGTACAAGTGAAACGCCCAACATAGTGCAAGGTCCAGAGACTAAGAGGTCCGGTTACAAAACTCTAACTTGCATACTTTATCCAAATTGTGCATCTACTTGTACATTGATGTAAAAAAAAAAAAGATATGCAGACTGCCATTCACATTAGTTTTCTTGTTCAAAAAAATGTCACCAGGTCTAAACTTATACCACCCAATATACTATCAATAGAATGCTTGAACAACTACCGAACTGGACAATTGTTCATCGGGGAGATAATGGTTGTGTATAACACCTACTTAGACAAAGAAAACAAAAGTAGATGCATTATGTGTGCAAACATGACAGACAACGAAGCCATGAGGAAATTTACACTAACTATCCCTACACAACTTGTCCAGAAACATGCAGAGAAGATCTTTCCAAGTAATGGGATATCCATTACAAATTTCAATATGGAAACTCAGACAATGACACAACAATGGTACTTTTTTCCATACCCATTTTTTTTCCCTTTGCTTTCACATGCTCATATATCTCAGACATCTTACACAACTACTAAATTGTTCCATGGTGCAGCTACAATTGTTCAACACCTATGCAAATTTATTTTCCTCAATGGAACAACAATTACATAAAGGGAAATTTCCAATTATGGTGTTCAAAAATATAACGAAGAAAAGAGATGTTAAATAAAATATATTTTGCACAACCCAGGCAACATTTGTAATAGAATTGCGAACATACATAGTACATGATCTCAAGAAACTAACTAGCTCCACGACTGTTGTACGTATACAAATACACCTCCACCAACAATTTGCACAAAAAAAATGCCTTCAACAGTTTTGTGCAGCTTTTTTGTTGTACACATATATATTATATTGTTCAATACATTAACTACTATGCTCATGTGTGCAGGTTGAGGGTTTTTTGGTTGCAGCAAATGCCTAATCGACCGCCTTCGAGTCTGTATGTGCCAATTGCAATTCTCCTGCTTCTGCCTCTGCGTTCATAAATGATGGCACAACTGATTGTCTACGATGCATTGTAAAATTCCCTTACATATACAGCCATTGCGTCAACTCTGTCATTTGAACCCTCAACAACACAATTGTACATTGTATAGTTAGACAACCTGTATTACAAGATGTGCTTCCTGGGTTGACAAAATTTCCATATGAAATATACCTCCAGAAAAAGGCAAAGACCGTCTACATGCTACGTGACTTCCACGTCCATAGAAAAATTACCTTAAATGAGGACAATTCCATACTGCATATCAGTTGAACCAAAAAAAAAAATCCATATCATGTGTTGGCAAGAAACGAAATAGTATGATATGTCTCTATCCATGTTACCCAATCAATATATGAATAATTTTTGCACTACCATGACAAAGTGAACTAGAGACGCATAAGATTGTTGAGTCTGGGAATGAGAAGCATGAGGAAAGACCTCATACAAAGTACCCAATTGTGAATAAATCAGGTCCATAGTTTGAGGTGTCAAAATGGCTTTCTCCTCTGAACAGAACCATCAGGAATTTTCAATAATATTGCAAATTTTGCATTGTTCAAACTCCATTAAGTTAAACGTTGACAGTCTTTTCAAGAACTAGTAATGTTAGAACATTGTCAGGTCAACGTGATGTTGGTTCATAGTAATATTAGAAGCAAATGTTCATAGTGGTCTTGGTTCATAGTAATATAGCAATCGGAAAATTTCTTGGTGCCCATTTGGGAATTTGGTTATAGATGGAATACAATGCCCAATCTTTGTTGATTTTTTCCTGTGTTGTGTTTTCCAGACTTTTGATCAAGTTCTTTGGTGTTGTAGTTCAAGGTTCTCATGGGTCTAGTTTTTGGATTATGACTGGATAATAGATTCAGGATCTTAATAGTTTTTCTATGATCTTAAGGAATATACAGGACCTGCCTTGCCTTTTAATGCAGGCTCTCTGATCCGCCGGATCTTTTAATGACTTATGGTTGAGTTTTAATTTTGCATGCATTAATTAACCATTTGAGAAACTTAGCGAAAGAATGAGGAAAGACAGCCAAATACATATGTGCAGATCTGAAATGCAATAAAAGACAGCAAACCATAACACGCAGATTGATAACGAAGTTCGGCACAACTTTGCCTATGTCTCCGAGCCCTTTCTCTGTGGGGGAGGCTTCTTTATTTCTGTTCAAAAGCTCAAAAGTACATCGCTGCAATGCCAAATGGCTACAAGATTGATCTGGTCATGTTCTTCTAGATCTCTAGAACCATGCAAATAAAACGGCATGCAAAACGGACGTCCGGAGCTCCCAGAAATGGTCCGACATCATCTCCTCCTCAAAAGCTTCTCTGCCTCAAAATGGCTTTGGCTTGGCTTCTCCTCAGCATAATTCTGCTCTGAATGCCCTCAAAGTTGTCCCCATGGCCTCAAACAAGCCTTGGTTATATAGCTGGGAAGTTAGTTTCTCATCTCCAACTTCCTCCAAGAAGTTAGGCTCCAAAACTACCCAATAACTCCCAAAAAAAGATTAATTACATTAAAAATGGCTTAACAATAATTAAAAACCAACATTTGGTTATAAAAAAACCACTTTTAACTATACTATGGTTAAAATATGGGCTTTAGCCCCCCTTTGTTGGGCGCGCACACCTTTACATGGTCATATGAGTTCATATGGCCTAGCGCTAGCCCAAAGGGCTAAGCGCTGGCCCTAACCTCCAGTCGACGCTCGGTCACATGGTATACACATAAGACCACGGGTTTTAAACACAAATCCCGTGCGTTGTTGTATAAAGGGCATAGGCATATGTAATATTTATACGACCACGGGCCATGGTTTTACCCGCACCAACCGTAATAACACCCGCGCAACATTACAATGGGTCATGTTATGCAATAAAATTTCGGGTCGGGGCTAAGCCCTGGCCTGACCCCCCCCCCTCGTTTCAAACAATAACAAAACTTAAATACATTTTCGCCCGTTTACATAACAAGCTCCAATGCATGGCGTAGTGGTTGCGGGAACTTTGTTAAGACTTTGTCGGTGGAGGAGGTCCACGGTTCAAATCCGGTGGACTATGCAAATTTTTGAACGTAACCAATTCAACCAATACCTGGGTGCCACGTGGCAGCCCATGATTGGGCCACGTGGCACCCAATCATTTGACCAGAAAACTGCCACGTGTCAGTTGCCCATTGGTCTACATTCCTGCCACTTGTTGAAAGTCATGCTGCCTCGTCATCTACCGTACATCTTCCCTGTCAGCCTGCCACATCAGTTGCTTATGTCACCCGTGCCACGTGTCACCCTTACAGTGGTGACACGTGTCACCTCAGGATTGGTCCAGCCGTGCGCCCAAATGTCCAAATCTTCCTACCACGTGTCACTCTCTGAAGCTACCATGTGTCGCCATCCAGAATTGCCACGTCACTTCTTCCACGTCAGCGTATGGACCTGCCACGTCAGCGTCCGTACGGACTGTAGGGACTGCACAGTCAGCAAATTGTTTTTGCCTGTTTGACTTTTCGGACAGAATGTGATATCTTCTCCATACGAACTCCATTTGACAAAGTAAATATACCACTGGAATCAGGAAGACGAGACGGACGCAATGGCACAGGTTTCATCGCATTCTGAGCACTTTCATTTTTGAGCATTTTTCAAGCCCTGTTAGGCTTCTGGATCTGATTTCGGATCACACCTCCCCACAATAAGACCTTTTGGTCCCCAAAAGGTTAATGACCAGTCAACAAGCTCGGGATAGGCCACCCGGCTTGCTCTTTGTCTCTGAACTAAAACGATTACATTAATGGAAGCAAAATACAATGAAGTTGAGACATCCACTTCTGGCAGAACCAAGTGACTGGTTTCTTTCCTTCACGATGTTCCTCTTGCTTCGTTGGTAATCCTTCCTCCTTCATGAGTACATGCAAAATCCTTTTTTCCTTCCTTGGAGGAAGCTCCGGATTAAGCTTCCAACAACTAGCCTTTTGATGTCCACTCTTGTTGCAAAACGTGCAATGAGTTTTTGGCATCCAGACCTGTTTACCCTTCTCTTTCTTCCGTTGCGGACTTGAGCCTTTATGTCATTTTTCCTTCCTGGTCGACATAGGTTTCCTGTACAAAGTTTGTCTCTTCCAACACTTGGCAACACAAT
>JASDQU010357294.1:1102-11927 GCA_032191745.1 Picea mariana | reverse complement strand
CCTATATATACCAAGGAGACATTTTAATTTTGAATCATCTTGTACTTGAACATTTAAGTGGGGTAAAAGGAGGTTACCCCCTCGAAGAGGCTTATTATCTGAAATTATCTCTTTTTCAAGGCGTTGAGTACTTTTCCTGAGGTTTTTCTATGCTATATTGATGTTTGGTTCTTAAAAATATCCTGAAAGATCTAGCGAGATTTCTCAATAGCCACACAAAATCTGATCAAGGTACGATTGTAGCCCACAATTTCCACCTGGGTAGATGTCCTAAATTTTTGTCACTAGGTACCTTGGTCAAAGTGTGACATTTAGATTTTCAGCCTCAGAAATGGGTCACGGGATGGATGCCCTTCCAATAGTTGGGTGACTCAAGGAGGGATGTTGGAAGCAGACCAAAGAGGAAAGCAAGGCGATTTTGGGAAAGAAGGCATGCACAAGGAAAGAGACAGCTGGAAGGAAGAACAACACACGTGCATGCATGGAAGACCTAACGATGGTAGGGTTAGGGTTTTTGTAATATTTTGTAAAGGTTGAAGAGCCAAAAACATATAGATAGAGATAATTAGGTTTCATAAGGGGGTCACTTGGAGAGAGTAGTCATTATTATAGAGAGAATTGTTGTAGCGAATCAAATGGTATGTAATATTTTTTTGTATGACCTAATTTTGTAAGATGGTGAGCTGGACAGGCTAAAGGAGGGTAAATCTTGAGGGTTAGATCACAGACTAAGGAGCCTGGTGTGATCTAGTCCGCCTCATAATAGATGTCAACCCGATGGAGGAGAATTGTAAAGTGCATGACACTGTAATGAAAGAATGACTATAATAAGAGAGATAAGAGCCAAATCTTTGTGGACGTAGCCCGAGGGGGGGTGAACCAAGGTAACAACTATGTTATGTGATTGAATGCATGTACTTATTTATTGTCTCAATAGATATAGATGTGTTAAATGAATGAGTTATTATATTTCTTACATAAATAGTGATGATGGTATAATGCGTTAATAAAATATAGTAGCATTTGCAATACACAGTCATCAAATATCTCACTCAATCCTAGGTTGTAAACACATGAGTATTGTAGCCACCCATTAAGACTATCTCGAGTGAGACGATGTAGTGCACCCTGTGCACTGTGTTGCCTTCTCGTTTACCAGGAGGGTCGATAGTTTTAGAGTCTTTGTTGGAAACCCAAACAGACATGAACCCTGGGTCAATAAACTCAGAAAGGATATAAGATAAGAATAACCAAAAAATGGTTTTGTTGTCATTGGTAGGAATAAAAGAGGATTGAGTAGATGGGATAAGTTGAGAATAACCTACGAATTTAGAAGACAACTTCCCAGACGCACAGTTATTTTCAGTCCAGATCATTGATGAATACTTTGCAGATATCATTCAGTACTTGAACATGAGTACTACGCCATGGGAGTAAAATACTGCGCAGAAGAAAAACCTAGTTGTCTAAGATGCAGACTATCAACTGATCACGGGACACTTTATCAAAATGGGCGCAGACAACATCTTGCGTAGATATGTGTTAGAAAATGAAAGACCAAGAGTGTTAATAGAAGCCCATAAGGGAATAGCAGGAGAACATTACACAGGAAAATATATCGCACAAGGTTTTACGCGTAGGACTATGGTGGCCAATCATTCACTGAGACTCAAAGGAGTACTGCCAGAGATGTGATGTCTGTCAAAGGGTAGGTAAACCCAACATAAGAGATGAGATGCCACTACGACCACAGGTAACATTGCAGGCATTCGATAAATGGGCAATAGAATTTGTAGGACCAATCAACCCACTAGCAAAAAAGGACAGAAGAAAGGTACATCATTACTGCGGAAAAATACCTAACAAGATGGGCGGAAGTAACACCAGTGAAGGATTGCAGTGTAGAAACAACAATCCACTTCCTATTTGAGCAAGTAATTACTTGATTTGGGTGCCCAAGATTTTTGATGAGTGACCAAGGAATGCAATTCATCAACAGTAATATAAACGNCATCAAAAATCTTGGGCACCCAAGATTTTTGATGAGTGACCAAGGAATGCAATTCATCAACAGTAATATAAACGTTATGAATGAAGAGTTTGAAGTCCATCATCAGAAGAGAACACCATATCACCCACAAGCAAATGGAACAGTAGAGGCATTTAACAAAATCTTGGAGAATGCCCTGACAAAGATCTATAACGTCAACAGGGATGATTGAGACCTCAAAATACTAGCATTAATGTGGGCCTACAAGAATACGTGCAAACATTTGACAGGGAACACACCATTTAAACTAGTCTATGGCCAGGAAGAAGTGGTTCCATTAGAATTTCTAGTACCAAGCTTACACGTAGCAGCAATTACACGCATGACAAAGAGAGGCGTAGTATAGGAAAGACTAAATCAATTGATGACCATGGAGGAAGATCAGATCCTAGTAGGATTTCACCAACAAGTTAAAAAATAAAGAGACAAAGCTTGGCATGGAAGACACATCAGGAAGAAAACTTTCAAAGAAGGAGATCTAGTATTGATGTATGACAACAAATCCTTTCAACACCTAGGAAAGCTCATAATGCATTGGTTAGGACCGTACGAGGTAAAAAATGTCATAGATGGAGGAGATGTACAATTAAAAGAATTTTTAGGAACAAAACTCAGAGGGATGATCAATGGGAGTCGATTGAAGTTATACCAAGACAGTTGACCACCCACCGCGTAGTAAAAAAAAAAAGTATATTAAATAGTACCAACAGAAGCACAATGCACTGAAAAAAGAAAGAGCATGCACACTTAGGAATAAAAAATTGGTGAGGACAAGGCCAACGACCAAGACAATAGTGTAAACAAGTGGGAAATGGAAATATGACAAAAGAAGTATGAAACGATGAATGAAGTTATGCAAAATTGAATAACGGAAAGGATCGACGAGACGCCGCATTAATCACATGAACTGGAGATGACAAAGGAGAGTAATGGGAAGTACAAAGGAATCAGAGGTTCATTGAATCTGTAATAAAGGTATCATCTTCAACAAGCTTCATGTGATTCCCATACAAACACAGACGTGGAAGAAAACATGTTATTGTGAGACTGAAGAAGAAACTGAGAGTGAGAGCGCATACAGAGCAAAGAGAAAATCTCATAGAGGTTACAGAGAACATTTAAGCTCAAAAAGGTTCAACACTCACCACCATGGCACCACCAAAGCAAGAAGAAGCAAGCCAGACCACCAGACAACCCAGAGTTAGAACCAGGGCATGGGTATAACTGGAAGAAGGTGAAAAGAAGCTACCAGAGGTTGTTAATATCGACAGAATCCCATCACTAGATATAACACCGGTGAACCCCACACCCGTGGTGGAATAAACCCAAAAACCAATACCGGAGGGCATGAATGCAGATATTCTAGTAGAGGCACAAGAGAAACAAAACCAGGACACAAAAACCCTGAAAGAGGCACAGCCAAAGAACACTGAAGTAGCTCCAAGAGTCAATGGAACGACAATGAATCAGGAAGCAACAGTCGTGCTAGACGAATCCCAAACAATCATTTCAGACCACCCATTGGAAGGACCAATAGAGGATGTCATGGGTTGGCCAGAATGGTATTCCAAAGTACAAATGATGGCTTTTGGAACCTCGAGCTAGCCACTACCAAAGAAAGACAAGCAATAGGTACCTAGGTCACCTCACAAGAAACCCATCGCAACCCTCATTTTTCCATGTATACCAGATGGTGTATAGGTGAAACCAGACTTGTTGGGTCACATTGAGAAGCTTAAATACTCAGACCATGATGTAGCAGACATAGAAAATTTCTAATAATTTTCAAAGAAAGTATACTTACAGACTGTGGGAGTGAATGCAGTTGGGGAACCGATTGATCAACCACTCCAGTGGGGAGAAGGATTGGATAAAAAAATGATTTTAGGTCTGCTCGATCTACCACACTTTGGTAGGGGACAGTACGCAAATGGTTTCATCAAACAACTGATGGAAGTTACACATGGTGGGGACATATGGTTCGACAACATTGTCTTGATAGACGTAGAGCTCATTGTGCACATCACAGGGTTGCCATCTCGGGGCATGGATCCCGTGCAATTTCTCGACGATAAGACAAAGGAGAAAGCACTTGCAGAGGATATGAAGAAGGAATATGGTATTGACATGGGGACATGAGGAATCATCATCAAGAGAATCAATGATTTCGCAACACAAATGGCTGCAAAAATATTGTACTGCAAACTGTTGTGAAAATGTCGCAGGGAGGAAGTTCCCACCGGGGTTGTCGCAGTTGCAGCTCAGTGTGCCAAGGGAACCACAGTCAGTTGGGCACCTTATATTTTGAATTTGTTTTTGGATGACTGCAAGGATGTGTAGGAACTAGGAACATAATTTCACTACTCATGGCTACTCATGTTGATAGCTATCATAGGATGGAAGGAACCAAGATACACATTCTTCGGCACTAGATACAAACCAAATTATGGAATGAGGTATTTATCACTTGGTGTCGCATTGGATTCTAAGAACAAGAAAATGAATGCAGTTGTATTCGAAGGATACCTTTTCCACCTACAGAAGGCCATCTACAACATGTGGAGAATAACACCACAATTTGTTGCACAATACTGAGACATCTCCAACTTCAAGGCCATAAGACACGCGATGTGGATATAGGCGCAGAAGGACCCCAATAAGAAGTGGCTACAAATATGCTACTGTATTGCATAAGGAAAAATTTATATGGTCATCAAAGATTGGGAGGACTAGTGGAAGATTCCAGTCGTCACCCAAGAAATACCCACAAAGACAACAGGAGAAGAAATAGGGAAGGAAGAAACACAACCTTAAAAATTCCCATTGCCCAAGAAATGAAGGATGGGCCAGACAAAAACAAAACAAACCAAGGAAGGGACAACTAAAACAAGGACCCAGAAGGGGAAGAAGAACAATATGTAGTCAGCCCAAGAAAAATAGAAACAAACCAAGGAAGCATAGGGGACTACACCAAGCCCCAACCGACAAGAACTAGGCCTAAATAAGTGACCAACCACTCATATGGGAAGAATGCACAAGAAAATTAAGGCATGGAGAAGACCCCTAGATTATACGATCACGAAGGATGATGTAGAGATGATATCCTGAAGGGTTCAAGATTGTATATCTAAGGATTTTGACAATGTCATGCACCAAAATGAAAAAATTCAAGAGGAGCTAGAAGACATGCAATAGTTCCTCAAGCATATCGGGGAAGGGAAGACAACGGAAAGTAGCATTGGAACAGGGCCATCAACATCACATACAGGAGGAGGAATAGAATAAGGTGAGCGAGACATGGTCCACACAATACCGCAGCCAAGCATGACATTCCACATTACACCCAGCATGCGGCGCATGGATGAGATTGTGGGGCAAACACCTCTAAAGGACTTAACCCAAATCCAACTAGTATTACCGCGGATACCATCCAAGGCTCTACACAAATTACAAGTTAGCGTTACCCAAGAGGTACAGTCTCATGCATGCACAGACTTAGCTAAATTTCAACAGGCAAAGAAGAAGCAAGACACACTGGAAATAATATGTGAGTAGGCTAAGTTCGAGACCCAAAAGGAAAGGGAGCACATGAATGGATTGGAGCAGAAAGTGGTAGGAACTTATGAAAATATTCAACAGGCAACACAGAGAGACGTACTCACAGTAGTAGAGAAGATTGATCAGATTGCACAGGAAATCGATCAATATCAAAAGTAGATCGAGAATCTCCAAAAGCAGCTTACACCTACCACTCCACCAGAAGTAAGGGAACAAAGGAAGTAGGAGGAAACATAGGAGTTGCAGGAGATATATCAATAGGTTCGTGCAACAACAAATTTGTTTGAGGAAGCAACACAATTGTGGAAAAATTTAGAAGAAGATCAACAAGTCCAATAGTAGCACAAGGAAGAAGAAAGGATAAGCTCAGCTATCCAAGACCTCAAGTAGAGGCAAAATACAATGGCCATCACAGAGTGCTTCAAAGGGGTGCAGGATATGAAGAAACTGCAGGCATAACTCACCACTGTGAAAACAAGAAAAAAACAACATCAGGCTCAAATGGAACCACTCCAAGAGAGAGTAGCAGAAGTCATCGCATAGGCAAAGGAAGCCAAGAAACTGATAGCATAGACCCAGGAAAAATGCACCGGATTGATCAACGGCGAAATTGCAGTATAGATAGTAGAAACACTCAAGAAGAAGAACGAGCAGGTGCAAACATAAGCAACAGATCTCAAGGAGAAGTTCTAGGCGATCACCAGGGAGATCGATGAAGCATGCAAAGGTTAAGTGGCTCAGGACATGCCACATGTTAGTGTTGGGGGCATGTTGGAAGTAGACCAAAGTGGAAATCAAGGAGATTTTGGGAAAGAAGGCATGCACAAGGAAAGCAACAGCTGGAAGGAAGAACATCATGCACACATGCATGGAAGACCTAATGACTGTAGGGTTAGGGTTTTTGTAATATTTTGTAAAGGTTGAAGAGCCAAAAATGTATAAATAGAGATACTTAGGTCTCATAAGTGGGTCACTCGGAGAGATTAGTCATTTTTATAGAGAGAATGGTTGTAGTGAATCGAATGGTATGTAATATTTTTCTATATGACCTACTTTTGTAAGCTTGTAAGCTAGAGAGGCTAGAGGAGGGTAGATATTGAGGGTTAGATCACAGGAGGAAGATCTTGGTGTGATCTAGTCTACCTCATAACAGATCTTGACCCGATGGAGGAAAATTGTAAAGTGCATGACGTTGTAATGATAGAATGACTATAATAAGAGAGCTAAGAGAAAAATCTTTGTGGATGTAGCCCAGGGGGGGTGAACCATGGTAGCAACTGTGTTACGTTATTAAATGCATGTACTTATTTATTGTCTCCATAGATATAGATGTGTTAAATGAATGAGTTATTATATTTCTTTCATAAATCATGATGATGGTATAATGCGTTAATAAATTACAATAGCATTTGAAATACACAATCATCATATCTCTCACTCAATCCTAGGCTATAAACACATGAGTATTGAAGCCACCGATTAAGAATATTTCGGGTGAGACAACGCAGTGCACCCTATGTGTTGTGTTTCCTTCTGGTTTACCAGGAGGGCTGATAGTTTTAGAGGCTTTGTTGGAAATCCGAAAAGACATGAACCCTAGGTCAATAAACTTAGAAAGGATATAAGATAAGAATAACCAACAAGGGATGCACAGAACAACCAAACCTCGGCATTCAACCCTTCACGGGTATCTCCCTACCTTATGGTGTAGGAACACTTGACTTTGAGGGTTTGAAAGTTCCCTATATCTCAAATTCTATGTTTGAAAATTTGAGAACTAGATAATGGGGGTTATTTGGATGCCTACCCTCGAGATCCTACATAGACTAAAAAATTCCTTTTGGCACCTCATGCGGAGGAAAACTTAGTGAGTTTTTAGAAATTTTTTAGATGTGGTGGGTTGAGAGATTGGGGGGTGTGAACCAATCTTGTTTGAATTAATGGGTGTGGACAATTTCCAAAGAAGTAGTGGGAAGTTTCAGAATTCCTTTGGAGAAAACCTATTTCAACCTCCATTATTCAAAATAGAAATTATGTGTGTGAGGAGTGGCTTTGTGTGTAAGATGAAAAAGTTTGCCAAGATTTTAATAAGTTAAGCATGAGATTGCAACATGTGGACTTCTTATGGTCCTTACAAATATATTTTACCTATCTTACTATATGTCATTGGTAAAACCTTGCATAATTTTAAAATCCCTAAAGAACTAGCAATGTGGACATATGGGTCCTTTACAAATCCTTTTAACTCCCTAAATGTTGTTTACACTAAGAAAGCTTTGAAACTATCCTAGATTGCAAGCATGTGGGCATGTATGGGCCCGTTACTTTGATCTTTAAACTTCCCTAGATTGTGATGTAAACTAAGAAATCAATTTTAAGAAACTATACTAAGTTTGCAACATGTGGGCATGTATGGGCCCTTACAAAAATTTAAGATGATTTCAAAAAACTAAGAGGAACCCTAGGGGGGATTTGTCCTCTCCTAAATATTTTTTTTAAGGGAGATGAAATTTCCCTTTAACCACATTTTTTATTCTCAATATCACACACTAGGGTGTGAGAGAAGAACATACACAAGGGTCAAAGTTAACTTCTATTCCCAAAGTAAGTGATTTATGTATGATAGCATTAATCTCAACTTAAAATTTTACAAGCCAAACAAGCCATCCATGTGGCAACCAAAGCAAAAGAGGAGAATATTAGTTCTTTTTAACCCCTAAGTCCCTATGTTTAGCTAACCTTTCATATGGCAAAGGAATCTAAGTGGAGTGCATGGGCCTTACAAAATGCATGAAAGAAAAAAATATGAAGGCTAGGGGCCTTCAAATCATCATAAAAACCCTTACAATTTTGAAAAAATGGAAATATGCACGGGTTACATCTCTAAAAGGTGCACAGTGGGTGTACAATGTGCAAAATGTGCAGTGAAAATAAGACTGTGGTGCACACAATGCGCAAAGTGCACGTTTGTGGGTAGGAAAATCCACGCACTTCCTGTCATGTGTCGGGGGAGAAATTTTTGAGTGAAATAATCTTTCCCTAGCTTTGAATTTTTCCTTTGGTAGGTTGGGCTAGGCCGATTTTGGTACCTGCAAGAAAAATTGATTAAAAAAAAGTGTAATCTCAAATAGGGTAGAATTTGATAACTCTCCCCAGTATGGTCGCCAATCTGTTGTGTTGGTTTTGTGACTTAAGTGAGCAAAACGACAAAAATTGCATGTCTAGATGAGCCCGCTAGACAAGAAAAAACTTTGTGAGTGGATTAAACAATCCAAACACGTGTATAAATAAATAACTAAACTAAAACAACTAAGAAATAAAATTTAGAAAGCATGAGAAACTTAGAAACATAAAAATCAACCAATGACCAACATAATGCTACCAATAGATCAATAGATTAGTAGGCAATACACCGTAGAGAAAAATAAGGACTTATGAGTCCTCTCTTCCTCTTTGGGAGGGATCTTGATTTACCTAATTGTTATAACCCTAAATTGCACCAGACATGCTTACCTGGCATTAGGCCATCTCAGTTGCCTTATTTTCCAAGCCACTACTGAACAACTTCTTAAAAAACACCATTTTTGAAGGCATACGCACCCTGCTCCACTACTGCACACGTGTGTACGCTGGATGACCCAATACAATCCGCATATACCTAGAAAGCACAAAAAATGGAAATTTGCAGATGGAACACACATTTTTGGGTAAGTTAACTAAACCGTTTGACCTTCCATAGCCGATCACTCGACCAAATACCTAGCCTTTTATAGCCTATAAAAGAAGGGGTAGGGGTCCCATTTGGAAGGAGGACAATCATAGAAAAGAAATTATACCCAATTTAGTATTCCCCTTGCCCCAACCTTTTGCAACTATTGTGTGAAGAGAATAATATGTAGAAGCAGTTGGAGCATAGTTGAAGAGGATCCCAGGACCAGACTCGAGGAGCATTGGTCGATCTCACTATTGTAAGATTACTCTTGTGAGATTAATAAAAGAAGTACTTTTCCTATCCCGCCATATGAGATTGTCAATATTTAAATTTTATTATATTTTGATAGAATCTCTAACCCATTAGTTTATAGATCATATGCATGTGGAGTTCTTTGTTTGTCTTTTATGAATGCAGGTCAGCATTTGGAGGAGAGTTGCAGTCAAGGAGTGACCAAGCGTTAAAGGGATTGACATCAAACACAAAAACTAAGGTACAATAACTTGATCTATTTAACCTTGTATTTGCATATGAATAATGGGGTTTATGATTGGGATGTTAGTAAGAAGTAGGAGACTTTAGGTCATTTATGCATGCATGATAAAACCCTTAATTCTAGTTCATAGGAGGGATTTCCCACCCACAACAGAATTGGCGACCGTACTGGGGAGATCTCTAGGGTTTTGGGGGGTACTTGTTGGGTATTTTTAAATTGGTTTTACTACCTTTTTATGAGTTTCTTCAAAAGTCTGAGATAGTAGGGATTTTGGTCTTCCATACCAGTACTACCTACTTCCTTTGCCTAACTGTTTTTTTTTTTTCTAGGATGCCATAGAGGCATACGCGGCCTACAGAAGGTCTACCCGCATATACATGTGCCCTGACTTCATTAAGCCAGCATACATAAGCTAGCTATTGAAAGATCAATCGTGTGTCTGAGTCCAAAATTGTTTTTCAAAATAGGTAGTCATCCTCTCCCCTATGAGAATTGATCATTCTTAAGGGTTTTCTGGATCTAGTTTTGGTTTCTGTTGTTGTAGTCTGTAGCCTAGGTATAACCTTAGATTAGTTTTTTTTTTTTTTTCAGATTTCCTTGCATTTTTTTTTCTGTCAGGGTGAGTTTCTGTACCTTTAAGGGGTTCTAGTCTTCAATACCAATACTCCCTTCCTGAGCTTAGCTTCTTTTCTTGCTTCTTTTGAGGATAAACATAGTCACACATGCCTTGTAGTAGGCCTGCACACATGCATACGCATCTTGTGTTAAGCCCTAATATTGTCTCATTACCCCTTAATTGGGGAATATTATATTAGTAATGTTATTTTATTTATTTCATCTTTAGGCCATTAGTTGTAATTATACCTCCTAGTCTCCTATATATACCAAGGAGACATTTTCATTTTGAATCATCTTGTACTTGAACATTTAAGTGGGGTAAAAGGAGGTTTCCCCCTCGAAGAGGCTTATTATCTGAAATTATCTCTTTTTCAAGGCGTTGAGTACTTTT
>JASDQU010357292.1:7172-19099 GCA_032191745.1 Picea mariana | reverse complement strand
TGTTAACTTGCACTTTCACTTCTGAGATTGTGAACTTGCTCAAAACTCCAAAGGGGTCTCGACCCTATGCTTTTTTCAAAGTTTTTCTTGCACCCTCTTGGAACTTAACACTCATCCTCTTAAGATTTTCTGTTGCTCAAACCTCAAAGGGTCTTGGGCTTCTGTTTCTCTCTACTAATATTTTTTGCACAAAGGAACTATCCCTCCTGGGCTTTGTAAAGTTGAAATACTTTACCTTTGGCACTCTTCTTGTGCTTTCCTGAGCCTTCAGACGACATATTTCAACACTTTGTCTAAGTGTTGTCTTGGTTCAATTCTTTCACATTTCTTCCTCCAGACTTCTGATCTCTCTCAGGTTCACTAGTGCACTCCTTGCATTCGGTCAATGCACACTTGCAGATATTCTCCCTAGAGTCTAGGAAGTTGATTGTCTCCAAGCACACACTTGTGCTCACTCAATGCACTCCTTGCAGATTTTCACCCTGAGAGTGTTCAATAACTATGTTTTCTTCAACTTCTCCAACACTTCAGAATGTGTTGGTCCTGTGCACTCTTTTCACCTACTCAAAGTACTCCTTGCTGAGCCCTTCCTTCAGAGTGTTTTGAAACTCTGAAGTATCTCTCCTGTCTATCTACCAGAGTATTCAGTAACTCTGTGGGTGTATCCCTCTAACACTTCTACCTTTGAACTCAAAACTGAGTTCTCTCATGCACACTTACACTTGCTCGATTCCCACCTGGTAGATCTTTACAGAGTGTTCAACAATTTTATATTATGTTCCTTCTCTGCAGAGTTTCTCCTCTAAGGTGCTCAGTAATATTGAGGCCCCACTCCGAGTATGTGAACTATTCTAGTGTGCTCTCCTGGCGCATTCTCCTCTGACTCAGAAGAGTTCATATGCCCACTCCTTGTGTTGGCTACAAAGTTTCCAATACCCTGTTGTGAAATCCTTGCATAGCCTAAAGAATCTAGAACAACTTAACAAAATCAAAAAAATATAGTGAATTATATCTTATCCCTATAGAGCAGACATACCACACACATCTTCAACATAAATGAACACACAACAATCATTCATAACATACATATACACACAAAAAACTCATGGGTAGGAAAAACTTCTATTTGTATTAATATGAATGTTTGTTTGCAATGTGTGCAAGCTTAGACTGCAACTGATTCTTGGCTCTCTTCTCTCGGCTTACAATGATTTTCTGTCCACCTTCAGTAGCCTCTGCTGGGAATACGTTACAAATATTTATACAAGAGGGGACTCATTTAGTCTTTATCTCCAACTACACTAGTGGTGTCTAATAACCATTTACAACGCCTATATACTGAGGTAGATTACATTGAATGAAAAATATAGTCTAAATCAGAGCTAGATCAGCCTACAACTAGCCATTAAAGGAAAATCTAACTACTGCATGTACAAAGGAATCAACTCGTCTCTTCCAGCCTTACAACATTTAATTGATTTTAATTACATTGAATTTTAAAATTCGAGGGAAAAATGAGAGGGTTGGATCCTCTCCCCTTCTTGAATGCACTTTTATCATGGCTCCCTCTGCTCCATTATTGAAATCCCCCTGGATCCCAAACTCTCCCTTGGAGTTGTCCACCTTCTCCTTTGATATGTTTTTGCTGTTGTTTCTTCCCTGCTGCTATGGCATGATTTCCTCTATTCAACCTCTCCTTGTTGACAAATTCTTGTAATGATATCAACATCAGCCTCCTTATCTCCTCAATCATCTCTTCCATTTGATCCACTGGTTGGCTCCCTTCATGCAGTCTTATCTATTGCATCTCCTCATGTTAATCAAACGGCAGATCAACTTGATCTCCCATGCTACCTTATTCTCATGTGGAACTATATTGCCACTCTTTTGCAGACTCTAATTCTGCAGTCTCCTCACTGAGATGTTTCTCATCTTCTCTTATGACAGACTAACTCCTGTCAACTCCTCTTGTGCTGGTTCAACTCCAGCTTCCTCCAACTGCTCCTCAGACTATCATTCTACTCCAATCTGCACGATTGTCTCCTGACATTCCTTCTCTGATTCTTCTGGATTGTTCAACCAATCCTCCAACATCTCCAAGTCCATCTCCCACTGAGTGATCAACTCAACTATATTCTCCTCTTCTTCTGCTGGGGCAGACTTCAATATCTACTCCTTCTCCTCCTCCAGGAAAGTCATACCAGGCTGTCTTCCTGCTGCATATGCAACACATGTGCTAGCCTCTGTTGGGCTATTTGGTAGAAATATCTATATTCCCCAATGATAATAATGATCCTCTAATCCTCCTCCATCATCTCTCCTTACTGATATGAACTCTTCACTAGGTTTATATCTTCTCCCTTGCCCACCTGGAAAATTGGGATTTCTCCTCTGCCCTCCTGGAAGTCTATGAGATCAACTGATCTCACATCATTTCCCACCTGGAAATTTGAAAGTTCACCACTTACCTCCTAGTATTTTATGATATCCTCCATTGATCTCATCTCATTTCCCTCTTGGAAAATTTGAAATTCATCTCTTCCCTCCTGACAGTTTATGAGATCTCTAACTAATCTCTTCTCCTCTTCATCACTAAGGCTCTCTCCACTCTCGGGTTCACAAATGTAAACCACTTTCTTTGTGTCACTTAGGGTTTCAACTTCCCTCAACCACCTCCTCAACTGTTGTTTCTTCCTTCTGGCCAACAACTTTTGAACATGCCATTTTATTTTCTGCTTCATGGGCCATTCATATGTCCATTGCACCTGGGATTCTCATTGCATATTCATCATTAGCCTCTCCATTTATTCTATAATCTCCTCGAGCTCTTTATCCATGTATTCTTTATGCATCTCTTAGCGGTCTTCTCTTCAATCACTGTTATGGACTTAAGTATCCATTTTTCTTTCTCTACCCCTAAGAATGCGACTGGTTCTTTTGGCTCAACCCACCTGGTTGTCTACTGTCTACTCTACAACTAAGAGCACCTCCAACTTCTCTTACAACCCACTTGGATGTCTACTGACTACTGCGAGCTTACAAAAATCCCTCACACAGAGCATCAACACTCTGCCTTCCTTCACCTATTGTCTATAGGAGAAAATAGGCTTTGATACTAGTTGATGGTATCATACTATCTCCTTTCACCTTCTCACCTTTGCCTACTATCTGCAAGAAAAATAAGGCTCTGATACCACTTGATGCAGACCCCCACCTCTCTCCTAGGTTGCACGACCTCTCGGTCTAGGATCGTTCAAAAGACTGAGCCGAATCAGCTCTTTGGGCTCCTTCTAGACCCCAAATCAATTTACATAGGCCCCTTTCTTCCTAAGGCGCAGGTTCTATGAAACCTGCGGGCTCCTGCTAAGCCCATGTTCTCTGAAAAAAAATTGAATAACAAGCGCTAAATCCTTTTTCTAGGCCCCTCTTTCTTCATGTGATCTCGGGCTGTGATCTAGGGCTAACCTCCTTCGCGAATTCAGGTTTTGACGGTTTCAAGTGTAGCTGACTCCTTTTTCCCCAAACTGCAGATAGACAAAATCACTCGGACCAGATATACTACCCACGCTTATCCAACAACCAATGACTATGATTCACTTTGGGACTCTGACCTTTGGGAGTTTCTAGTGTTCCAAAATCCTTTTTCCATGGAGCGAATTTTACCCGGAGCTATGGATCGAGCGCCACGTGATGACCTCGATTGACGGTTAAGATGCGCCCTTTGTTCCACTTCGGGCGACTTTCATTCAATGCTCTATTGCTTCCCTTTCTTCCAAAGTATCAAACCTCCAGAGTGATAGATGTTCTGCCACGCATCCTTTTCCAACGAACGACTCAAATGAACTCCAATGCTCCATCCTTCCAGAGTTTTTGTGTCTTCACTCTTCACTTCTTCTATAGTGACTTTTATCTGGAGTGAATCTCTGCTCTCAATGTGTCCCCTTGCAAATAAATGGTTCACGCTCTCTTTTGAAATCTACAACCCACAACAACTTCATGCTTCGACGCTTCGGTGAATTCTGAACAACCACCACACGGATCCTCCAGAGTGACAAACCTTCAGAGTATGCAATTTGTTGACCCCTGTCCATTTCTGATGGATGGCTCTGATGGAGTCCGACGCTTCGGCCTTCGAGATTTTTCACACCACCCAATTCCACTTTCCTTTAGAGTGTATGACCTCGGAAGTGATAGATCTGACCCCACATTTCCAAGCAACTTATTGTTAGGATGGGCTCTTACATCTGGAGCTTTGGACGAATTCTAGTCAATGTCTCCACTTCCTCCTCAGATTTTCCTCCAGAGTGCACACTTTCAGATTCCATGATATGACGACGCCTGTCCTCCTCAGATCGACGAACATGATTGAATCTAACAATTTGGCCTTCGGGATTTTTGGACTCACCACACTCTCTTTCCTCTGAAGTGATCTTCTCCCAGAGCACGTGGATCTCTGCCACGTGTCCTTCCTGGATCCAATGGTCCAAGTGAACTCCAACTTTCGACCTTCAGGAGTTCTTGCTCCACCAAATTCACTTTCTCCCGAAGTGGCTTCTCTCCAAACAAGAATATCTTCTACCATGCATCCCTTTGGATGATGGGTGGTACTGATCCACTTAGGGACTTGGGCTATCCCACTCTCCTGTTCACATTAAAAGGGGTTAAATCCCATGCTACTCACCTCGATCAGACGATGGTTGATCCATGCACCTAGTTCCGACAGATGGGGTCTGTTCTCCTTTGTGCACCTCTTTCTGTCTGGAAATGTATTTCAACGACCCAAATCTCTCCCCTACAACTTATCTAATGGATGTTGTCGCTCCTCCTCCTGAGCTTCTGTAACTACCGAATTGAAAGAATTTTCAATAGTCAAAGGCTACCACCTTTGATCCTCCTATGAGAACGACTACTTTTGGTATCGTCCACGCTTTTCCTCCTGATCTTTGGGACTTGGAACAAGTCTATCGACACACACCTTGTGCTATCCTTATGATATTTTGTCGACGTAATTTGACCTCGACTTTGGTGCCTCCTTGCACTTTGTGTGCTAACTTGCACTTTCACTTCTGATCTTGTGAACTTGCTCAGAACTCTAAAGGGGTCTCAGACCTCTGCTTTCCTCAAAGGGTTTCTTGCGCCCTCTTGGCTCTTAATGCTCTTCCTCTTGAGATTTTCTGTGGCTCAAACCTCAAAGGGTCTTGGCCTTCTGTTTCTCTTTATTGAGATTTTGTGCACAAAAGAAATATCCCTCCAGAGCTTTGTAAAGTTGAAATAATTTACCTCTGATACTCTCCTTGTGCTTTCCTGAGCCTTTAGATGGAATCCTTCAACACCTTTTCTAAGTTTTGGCTGGCTGCACTCCTTTCATAAGTCTTACTCTAGACTCTTGATCTCTCTCAGGTTCACTAGTGCACTCCTTGCGTTCGCTCAATGCACACTTGCAGAGATTCTCCCTATAGTATAAGAAGTTGACTGTATCCTGTCGTACACTTGCACTCGCTCAATGCACTTCTTATAGAGATTCACCCCCAGAGTTTTCAATGACTATGTTTTCTTCAAATTATCCAACACTTCAGAATGTGTTGGTCCTGTGCACTCTTTGCACTTGCTCAAAGCACTCCTTACTGATCCCTTCCTTCATAGTGTTCTGAAACTCTGAAGTATCTCTCCTGCCTGTCTACCAGAGTATTCAGTAAATTTTTGGGTGTCTCCCTCTGAAAATTCTCTCTTTGAACTAAAAACAAATTTCTCTCGTGGATACTTGCACCTACTCGATGCCCACCTGAGAGAGCTCTACAGAGTGTTCATCATTTCTGTCTTCTGTGCCTTCTTTGCACAGTTTCTCCTCCAAGGTGTTTAGTAACCTTGAGGATCCACTTTGATTATGTGAACTATTCTAATGTGCCCTTATGGAACATTCTCCTCTGACTCGGAGGAGGTCATATTCGCACTCCTTGGGCTGGCTACAAAGTTTCCAGTACCTTGTTGTGCACTCCTTGCATAGCCTAAAGAACCCAGAACAACTCAACGAACTCACAAAAAGATAGTGAATTCTATTTTATCGCTGCATATGAGACTTATCACACACATCTACAACATAAATCAACACACAAAAATCATTCATAGCACACATAAACACACATAAAACTCATGGGCAAGAAAAACTATTATTTGTATTAATATGAATGTTTGTTTACAATGTGTGCAAGCTCAGACTACAACTGAGTCTTGGCTCTCTCCTCTCGGCTTACGATGATTTTATCTCCACCTTCAGCAACCTTTGATGAGCATACATTACAAATATTTATACAAGAGGGGACTCATTGAGTCTTTCCCTCCAACTACACTAGTGGTGTCTAATCACCATTTATAACACCTATCTACTGAGGAAGATTACATTGAATGAAAAATCTAGTCCAAATCAGATCTAGATCAGCCTACAACTAGCCATTAAAGGTGACTCTAACTACTTCCTGTACAAAGGCATCAACTCGTCTCTTCCATCCTTACAACATTTAATTGCTTTTAATTACATTGAATTTTAAAATTCGAGGGAAAAATGAGAGGGATGACACCTCTCCCCTTCTTGAATGCGCTTTGATGTGATGAATAGTTGGTGCTTTTCTAAGGTGGAGCGATGCTCCTGCATCACTATCCAGGTAAAGCTACCATGAAGAATGTATTGTGCACATGATTATGGTGGCCAACAATCCATAAATATGCCAAGGAATACTGACAAAAATGTGATGTCTGTCAGAGAGTTGGAAAACCCAACAGAAGGGATGAGATGCCTCTAATACCATAAGTGACTCTTTAGGTATTTGAAAAATGGGCAATATAATTTGTTGGACCATTCAATCCATCGACAAAAGGTCAGGAGATAGGTATATCATTACTGCGACTGAATATTTAACAAGATGGGTAGAAGCAACACTAGTCAAAGACTGTAGTGCAGAGACAACAACACACTTTTTATTTGAACAAGTGATCACTAGATTTGGATGTTCCAGGATTCTGATGAGTGACCAAGGCACACATTTTATCAATAATACAATCAAGGCTATGAATGAGGAGTTTGAATTCTATCACCAGAAGAGTACACCATATCATCATCAGGAAAATGGAACTGTAGAAGATTTCGATAAGATTTTGGAAAATTCTTTGACGAAGATATATAGGGATGATTGGGACTTGAAAATACCAAAAGTACTATGGGAATATATGAACACATGAAAGAATTTGACAGGACAAACACCATTCAGACTAGTGTATGGGAAGGAAGTAGTGGTGCCATTCAAATTTATGGTACCTAGTTTGTGTGTAGCAACAATTACAAACATGACAGAAAGAGGCGCAGTACAAGAGAGGTTAAGTAAACTAATGGAAATTAAAGAGGACAGGATTCTGGCAGGATTTCACCAGGAAGTAAAAAAAGAAAAAGACAAATCCTGGCATGTCAAACATATTAAAAAGAAGATTTTTAAGGAGGGAGACTTAGTTTTTCTCTGTGAAAACAAATTTTTCCAATAGCCTGGAAAGTTTAGAATGCATTGGCTAGGGACATACGAAGTAAATATTGTCACATATGGGGGATCTGTGCAACTAAAAGACTTGGGAGGAACATAACTGAAAGGAATGATCAACGGTAGTTCACTGAAACTGTACAGGGGCAGTCGACCTACTAATTCTTACAAGTTACAGCACCATAAGAAAGTCATGTATATAGTGTACCATAGTAGACATTAGGAAATAAAACTCATAAAAAGAAAGAAAAAAGTAGAAAATAAAGAAAATACAAAATACTGGGAAATATCATGTGCAACAGATAGTGTAATTAGCACGACAAAAAGAAAAAGGTATCGTGCACAACATATGGTTGACAGGAAGAAAATACCACGCACTAAGGGAAACTTCACAACAAAAACGTATGATGCACTGGAAAATTGCAGTGCACCAGAAAATGGGCCAACGGTTGGAAAAGAAAAAACTAGTCGTTAGGGTAAAAAGGCATGAATTGGGCATTTATGAAACTGAACGAAGCGTACTCGACAAGTTTTAACACATTAATAAGAATAAAAAAAGTGTCTCCAAGAAGATTTAGGGCAGTTATGATGCCCTATATATAATGAAAATGCGGACCAAATGAGACACATTTTGCATTTACAAACCCACGAAGATAAGGAGCACGAAGACGAGAGGCGAATAGGCAAGTTCAGAGATCATAGCAACTGAAGCTCAATCAGGGAAGGAATAATTACCCACGATGTCACCTCAAAAGGTCGACACACCTAGCCAAACAACAAAAAAAACATGCAGTAGCCACAAGTCACCATAGGAAACTGCAGAGGTTGAACAAGAGTTTACATAGACAGAGGGAATCATCAATGTCGACACAATTCCTTCGCCACAGGCCGAACCAGTGAATGCCAAACTAGTAGAGGAAGAAGAGAAGACCCTAACGATGGTCTGGATGGATATCGACTTGCACGACAGTGCATAGGGCCATGACCCATTAACTACATGAAACCCACAACAGCTTTCCAGGGCTGAAACAACCCACAAAATGAATGGAGGTGACAATGAAAGAACAAAGATGTTGAGGAAAATATATGAATTTATCTTACTCAAGAATTTTCGAATCTTTCTTGGCTAAGGAAAGATAGTCGAGAAAATTACCCTATGTTTGTAGCCTCAAAAAGTATTTCCCAATTCACAAGTATTAATTACAAGGGCTTAGGATGATTTTTTGAAATAAAAGATTATTGCAAAATATACCATTTTCATGTAATTTTAGGAACATAACAGATTGCAGAAAGTAAATGCGGAGATCTAAAGAAAAAATACCAAGTCACAGATTAACATAGATGAGACAGAATAACAATCTCTTTATTTCATTCCAAGAAATCAAAAGAATCATTCTCTTTACAAAACTTCATGTGGGGGCATGGACCAAGGTCAAACTTAGATATCCCCAATGAAAGACATACAAAAGGACTTTGATAAGAAGTAAAAAATGAACTTTAAAATATGGATCAACTTGCCATAGACTGATGCCCACTTGACTCTGCACAATATTCTTTATCAGTCATGAAACTCAATTCATAAACATACAAGTCTACACAGACTATCAAAGATGGATCAACACCTCTGAAACAAGCATTTGAATGATATGGTTCAACTTTGAACCTTGCTTTCTACAATAGGACCCTGCTGTCATAAAAGGGAATTAGGATTTTAATGAGTTGAAGAATAAATGAAAATTGAACCATCTCAATAAAACTCAAGAGAAAACCTTAGTATTCTTTCTCCTTCTATTCTCCCCTTGTTCTTCCTTCTCATTTGGATTTTATGCATTCCAGATTAGTTGAAGTAGTTCAACTACATCATTTATTCAAGTTAACTAAAACTTAACTAATCTTTAGTTTAGGGGAAGAAATACAAATACTAATAATTAAGGGTCTTTTTATTAAATAATAACTAGTAGGTGGGACCCCTTGTGACTCCCTTTTATTGCTTAACAAAAATAAACATAAGTATACAATCAATCATACACATGCCTCCTTATGGCTCCCATAATTTTTTCCACAATTTGGAATTTAAATATCAGAAATATTTCAAATTATATTCAACATGTAACTATCCACAATAAACAAAAATAATTTGCTGTCCAAAACTTTCAACACTCCACTATCCTCAATAAATAAATAATAACACATAATCAAAAATTATATTTTCCACTTTGAGAGGCAAATTTTCCTTTGTTGCTGCTATCCCCTTTTGACTTCCCTGAATTAGGCTTAGGTTGAGTATGACCTTGAGGCTTTATCTCACTAATGAAATGGGAGAAGTCATCTCTCAAGTGAATACATGATAATATTGACTTGGATGAGTCACTTGAAGGGGAGGAGGGAGAAACAACAAATTTTCCTTTGTCATGCATATGGTGGGCCTGGGTTTTGAGTCGTTTGCTTGCATGGGAGGACTGTACAGGTGAGTGTGTAGGATAAATCTGAACATTTGGGTTTACAAGTGGAGGAGTAGGAGGTAATGACAAGTTTGTCCAAGCATGATGGTGGGAGACTATTGGGTGAACAATCTCCCGCCATCCATCATTCTTGGGAACTTCAGGCTGCATAGATACATGGAGAGGCACATGGATACCAGGAACATTTTGGGGCTAGAAGGGAGGCCTCTCTGGTCTAGGCTATACTATCCCTTTCCCAATCCAATTGAAAATCCATCTTGAAAGAGTTGGTTTAACTCTTGAGGATCGACATCGATATGTATTGAGAATTTGGGCCTTCTAGGCCCTATGTTCTAGTTTCCTCTGCCCATATTGTTTTGGCCATGAATTCCTCTATTGAAGAAGGTCATCCTATATGCAACAATTATTAGCAACTAGATATTAACATAGCATACATGACATTCTCTTAATATGAAACAAAGTTTGGCTCAACAATTAACATCAGACCCATGCAATCTAATCCATAAAATTTATTTAATGATTTTCAATTGAGCAAGGGGTGAAATAGAGTTCATGGGATATCTGGGGGTATTGTAATAAGCGAAAAAGTGATACCATGATAGGGAGTAAGAACATGATTATTGCTCAAAAATTCATTAAATAATTGAATGTGCATCAATACCAAAACATATCATGTACCATCTATCTTTGTATCAATTTTTATCACTGTCATACAGAGTTTTAATTTAATTTTGGTGAACAGGGCGTGCAAAATGAATTTGGGATCGTGAGTGGATTTATAATGAGATAAAAAGTGAGAAAATAAGAGGGAATTATATGGATAGTTTTCATAAAATAAATTAAATCAATCATAACTCTGTTTCAAATTTAATCCAAAAAACATCCACTTCCAAGACCAAAACATTTAACTGTTCCTCAATTGCATACAAATTGCTTGTTGTCTTCAATAACAATTTAATTTCCCAGAAATATTCAATCTATACCAATCTGTGCATTTATATAATGACTATGCAAACATTTCCAATTCCACAGTACTGCATATGCTAAAGTTGATCTCTTCTTTTTAAAATAAACAAAATAAGAACAATGATCCCTGTTATCTATGTCCAACATTCATCTTTGGTAATCAATAATAGACCCAAGATAACAATCAATAGTCATTTTCACCTAACAAAAATAAGGCCCAATTTAATTACCCACATGTTCCTTTTAAAAAAAAATATAGACTTAAGAGCATGCTCGATGAACCAATCATATACACATGTCTTCAATCGTATAATTGACACAATCTTGATTCAACAAAAACAGTCAACCCAAAAAATGTAACTCCGATCTTGATCGCTGTGTGAATTAATATGTATAGACTTCCTTTCAAAACAATCATAATCTGCATGGTGATTCCCATAAGATATATGAAGACAACAAAATGATATTACCCCTACACAAGTATCTCTTTTAAACTTTGACAGAATCATGATCGTGCTTGGTGAAATAATCACTCACATAGGTGCCTTCTTAACTTAAATGTAATCATGATCATGCTAGGATTAAAAATAGTAATAAAGACCATAATCGACTAGAAGGGAAACTCTCGGGCAGTAGGTAACCATACTTTTATTTTCTGTTCAAACAAATTCATCACAGAGAGGACACACAAATATTCAACCAAGAGATGGTTTTTGAAGCAAGGGAGCCCATGCCCTTAAAATTTCCACAATAATTAAACCCAAAATCTTGAAAAACCCCAGGAGGTGCCCGAGGAAGGCAGTGTTAAGAACCAAATATCAATATAGCATAGAAAAACCTCAGAAAAAGTACTCAATGCCTTGAAAAAGAGATAATTTCAGATAATAAGCCTCTTCAAGGGGGAAACCTCCTTTTACCCCACTTAAATGTTCAAGTACAAGATGATTCAAAATGAAAATGTCTCCTTGGTATATAT
>JASDQU010357288.1:0-11927 GCA_032191745.1 Picea mariana | reverse complement strand
CTGACTCACCAGTGCCCCTGGCTTGCAGAGGCCCATAAGTTATTGGCACAACATTAGTCTGTCGTGTTAACGAATCCATTTCCACATGGGAAAAATTTTAATCAAGCCTCTTTGAGCCCGGAAGGGGCCAGTCAGGTACCCCCTCTGTCTTTGAGTAATCCTTAATCCATGATTGTGTATATGATGAAAGGTAACATTGACATAAAAACTAATACACGCGACTACGGAATGACAAACACCTTTAGAAGGGTAAAGAAGCCGAAAACCCACATCTTCATCTACAGATTGAGAATACGTTGGCTGAAACAATGACAAGCATCCCAAAATGTGCATTCAAGAAAGATTCCCACAACCCAAATGCAAGGGCCTCCTGGAATTACTCTGTGGTGGAGGATTTGTCTCAAACCCCTTGTGCAATGTCTTCTTTGGAAGTCCTCTAGATCTACCCTTCCCAGAGAAAGGCTCTGTCAAATTCCTTAGGATCTGATGAGACTTGTAATCCAAGAAGGATCATGCTTGATACGATTGACTTAAAACCTCGTCTTCTTTACCACGTAGTGTTTCAGATAGTAGTGGCTAACACCACGAAAGCTTTTACATGGAACATTTTCCACACGGTGGTTGATGAGGGCGCCTCGACATGTGTGATTTATTTGGCATTTTGGAAGGCAATTGGCCAACCCGTTTTCTCTCTGTCACCTACTCTTATTACCTCTTTTGACGATCGTTCGTTTCGACCACATGAAATCATCCCCTCTTTCCCCATGCAGTTAGGGGGGAAGACCGTGTGCATCGAGGTTGAGGTGGTCAATGTGTCTCTCGACTACAATCTCTTGTTAGGAAGGATTTGTACCTATTATATGCAAGCAGTGGTCATGACAGTTTTCTAGGTCTTGTTGTTTCCACACGAGGGTCAGATCATGTCTATTGATCAATTATCCTTCTCCCTTCCTGAACCTTCATCGGGGGTATCCACCATCCTGATGATTGATAATCCTCATCCCGACATCATCAATAGAGGGGTTGGTTTGTACCCACCTTTGATGGGTACTTTCAATTACTTGCTTCTGAGTGACAATGTCTAGTACGTATCGGCTATCCTCGACCAGCATAGCGATGAAATCTTTCAAATCCCATCGTTTCACATGACCTACTTTAAAGATATGTGGAATATTCCTTCCCCATAAGATATGATGGGAGGGACATGGCACCATGGCATGGCCATGCCTTTTTCCATGGCAAAAGTTGTGTACTCTATAGTCCAGCAAGCTTCCGCCGACCTTGATCCAACTCTCGCAAAGGAGTTAGATCCGGTTCTCGAGCCTATTTAGGCTCAAGGTTACCTTGCCGATACTGATTATTTAGACTTATTTTTGTCCTCAGACGAGGTGATTATGGAGGTAATTACTAGTCTGGATAGACCCTGGGATGATCTCCATCACAGATCTTATTTTCTCCCAAAGTTAAGAAGAATTGAAGAAGGAGAATTCACTCTGACTATGACTGGAGATAAGGCTTGTCTTATAAATCCTTTAGCTACGCACACTATTTACACTGAGGGAAATATGGAAACCATCTCTAAAATGATATCTATTGATATCTCCAGAACCCCTGGAGTTGTGGAGAATATATTCATCAGAGCAGACTGCTCCCCCGAGGAGATTCGAATCTACATAGATTTATTTAAAGAATTTTGCGATGTGTTTTCTTTGTCTTAAGAGGAAATGCTACGCATAGATCCAAAATTGTCGAACATGAAATCACAACTTATTGTGATGCCAATCCAGTCTGACGGAAGCTTCGTCTGGTTAATCCTAGGAAAGTAGCATCTATTAAGGCTGAAGTAGAGGTAGGCTTAAGTAGAGTCTACCTTCACATGGATGCCCTAGGTAGATCCTGGTTGCATTTTTGGTGTCCATGCCATTGTTAATGATTATAGACTCGGGATTCCTTGTTAGTTGTTCCTGATTATGAGTTTGATCCTCATTTTCATGATTCATTATCGCTTTTGACCTCACCCTCAAGACTCCAAAAAACAACGGGTCCTCTTTTAATCCCTTTTCAGACCCTCTAAACATGAAAACATTGTCGAGCGATCTTGTTGCCCTTCGCAGTCGCCAAACTAAAATTCTAAATCACATCTGTCTGGCGGTATTTTACCCCTTTTTCGGTTTGGATGGTCAAATATATGAACAAAGGTATACTCTAGAAGCCTCGGTTCTCTAGAAGAGTATTATGAGGTATAGATTTAACCCTTTTTTGGGCCTGAGGGACTAAATTTATGAAAAATGAACCCCCATATAGTCTATAGTTAATCTCTTTTCAGACTCCCTAAAATTGAAAAGATGGTTGAGTGACCTTGTTTCTTCACACTTGTTAAATTGGTCTAGAAGAACATCCCTTATGGAGTCCATAGTTAATCTCTTTTAAGACTCCCTAAAATTGAAAATATGGCCAAGTGACCTTGTTTCTTCACACTCGTTAAATTGGTCCAGATGAACATCCCTTACAGAGTCCATTGTTAAGCTTTTTTCAGACTCCTTAAATATGAAAATATTGTCGAGTGATATTTTCTTTGTCACACTCGTTAAAATGATTTTGAAGAGATGTCTATTCGGTGCTAGTTTACCCATTTTTCAAACCGACTAGACTACCTTCGAAAAAGGTACCCCAATGGAGTCTTCTTTTACGTTTTTTCAAGCTCTCTAGAAATGAAAACCACCAATATTACCTTCTATGGGCTCCTTAAAATTACATCTAAGGATGTTATCATTGTGTCCTATTAATCGCATTTGCATTCCTGCGTCTTTGACCTAATGTTGGCTCCATGTTTCTCTCAACTAAACCATCTGAAGAATGCCTTATACGCAAGCTTTGTAGCACTTGTCCTCTGTGTCTTGACACCTCGACCCATAGAGGATTTTCCCCAAGTGTCCTTTTCCTACATATGTCCCCTTGCTTTCAGCAACAATGTGTTCCTTATGCTTGAAACTAGTATGTCTGTGACACTTGATCCTCCTTTGTAACGTAGCATTCTTTACTCTTTTTCAAGCTTCCCAGAATTATTGAAAAAGACAAAAAAATTCAAATATACCCCAAAAAGAGGAAGGGAAAAGTATTTTCTTTTTGTTGACAGCAAAATGAGTCACCCTTGGACAAAGCACACCCTTTTGTTTGTTTGTCAAGGTCTAGGATTCAATATGACCATAGGAAGTTTTTCTCGCTACATAGAGCTATGTCCTCCTTCGTTTGGTTATCCTTCCAAACATTTGGAGAGTTCACGTTTCCTCCTGCATCGTGAACTTAGGTCAATACCATGCTTCCTGAGTCTCATATTTTATCGTTCTTTCATCCCAGGGAAGTTTTACTAAACTTGAGTTAGACCTTCTGCAGTTTGTCTCTTGTTCTCATGCCCAACCACCCTGAAAGACCAATCAAGTCCTTGTTTAAAATCAATGAATTTCTCTGCCTGATCATCGACATCCTCTTGTTTGTTCCCAATGAGTCATCAAAGACCTCTGGGTAGTGAATTCATACACTCATATTACACTCCTACCCAAGTTTTGAATATTTTGAGGTTGTTTCTCATTCTTTGAAGACCTCATCTCCAACCATCAAGCGTCTTTGGATTCCTGAAGATGGATACTATACATGTATATCTTTTGATTTTGAGATGTAGATCTGTTGTGTATTCTTCACGACTACAATTTATATTTTTATATGACATGGATTTGTAGTTTATTTGATTGGAAACCATGGTTTTATTTCATCCCGAGAATGGGTATGTCGACCTCGGTGAGAGAAATTGTTATTTTGTAGATGACACCTCCTGATCTATGGTCCCTGGGCTCACTCACTCCGTACATTGGTGAAAAATTTGTAATGTATTTCGGCCATCAGATGCTCTTCTAACCTCATACATTACGGGGCATATGTATAACCCTAAACTTCACCACACATGTATACCTGGCATCAGGCCATCTTAATTTCTGTCTTTGCCAAGCCATCACTAAACAACTCTTCTAAAAACCATTGTTTGAAGGTTTACTTTCCCTACACCACTACTTCCCATGTACACACGCTTGCTACACCACTACAACCCTCGTACACTCACAAAAACTCATGAAAAAATGAAAATTGAAAAGGGATACGGGTTTTCGGGTCATTACTTAACCATTTGACCGCCCATAGCTAGTCACCCCAACCATTACTATCTCGTTTTTACTATAAAAGAAGGTGTTGGGGCCCCATTCCAAGGGAAATCACGAGAGAATAGAAACTTTGTCCATTTGAGTACTCTCCCTTTTCCCCAATATTTTGCAACCACATTGTGAGTTTGATCCAGAATTCCTTCTTCCTCTTTTGAAAATCCTTTCCATTTCCCTAGAGAGAATTGGAGAGGAGAAGAATATGTGGAATTATTTGGTGCAGGTAGAAGAGGATCCCGGGACCAAGTTCGAGGAGCAGTGTCAGTCTCATGTTGTAAACGAATTTTGTGAGATTAATATAAAGAAGTGTTTTTTTCATCCCACCAAATGAAGTCTTAAATCTCTATGTTTTGTTTACATGTCTTGGTTATGATGTCTAACCCACTAATCCATATATATAATACATGCTTGTAGTTTATTTTTTGTCTTTTGGTGAATGCAGTTCAACCTTGGGACGAGACTTGTAGTCAGGAAACAACAGAGCGCAAAGGGATCGACCCCAGATGCGGTGTTTAAGGTATGCCTACTAGATCCCTATACTTTGTCTTTTATGTATGATTGTGGGGTAATGTTGGGATAGTTGAAAAAAAGTAGGATACTTTAGACTGTTAGATGTGGCTACACTTTAAAACCCTGGTGTAGTCCATAGAGGGGTTTTCCCGCTATAACAGTTTTCTCTTATGATTACTCTCAAATCCTTGCACCTCCTTATGGATGAGTATATGTGCTTGATTGATCCATTGTCGAATGTTTAGTATTGTGCCTTATTCTTCTAAGTATCTCTGCATCTTTGATTGATTCATTTATGAATGAGTAATCCTCGCATTCCTCTTTGTTAATGACTATCCCTGCTTATTTTGCGTGACTATGTTTTATCTAATATATGACTATGTGTGACTGCATTTTCATGACTATATGAGACTGAGTTTTTATACATATGATGGACAGCGTGGTGGTGGCTCATCACTTTAAACCTTGTATCATATAGTTTGTATAGCGATACATACAACAATATACACAACAAATTTATGATCCGGTTTATGCATATGTTTCAAAGGATTGTGGACAGAGAAGTTTATGATATGGCTTCATTGTTTTCAATGTCTACAAATTTATTTATATAATTTCTGCATTCCTAGTGTCTGCGAATTTATTTCTATAATGTCCGTGAAATTATATCTTCGACAATTTAATTATGCATGTGTTTGATGTTATGTTTGCAAATTTCATGCAACCTTACACAATCGATAACCACGATTAATGGAAAGTTCACAAAGTTTACCCTCGGATTTTTTTGGGGCGTTTACCCAGAAAAATTTGTTTTATTTTGGGCCATGAATTCATTGCTTGATATAGAGAAGTCTCCCTCATTCTCTAAGTTTTTCTTGATAATTTTGTGCCCAGCTGTTATGGGGAAACAAGTGTGTGTCTTAAACCTTTTTCTATGCGTTTCCTTGAGAAAACCGATCCAAGTAGGTGTATGGAGGAAACCCCACCTTTCCACCTTTAAATGTGTGTGTTTGTTTTTGGGAAATCATGCCCAGCTTGTGTGGGGAGGCAAGAATGCATTCCCACCATTAAACCATGCATTTTTCCTGATAAAATCGCACCCATCCTGTGGGGGAGGCAAGCATGCAGTTTCATCTTTAAAATCTTTGCATTTTTCTTGAATAAATTGAGCTTAGTCCATGAGGTAGGCCAACATGTGTCCTTCCCTTTTTACCTCTACGTGGGCAGGCATCCTCCACCTTAGTGCAACTCCAGTAACTTAATAGGAAGGTTGAATTATAGGTATTAGGACTATGGAATAATATTTCAAATTAAAGTTTAAACATTTTACATTCAGAGTTTCAAATGCTAAAGGATCTTCTTTTAATACTACATTCATTGAGGTTTTATTCCATATTTTTTATGATATAAGCTCATCCTTTGATGCTATATTCATTGATGATTTATTTAGAGTACTAATGTTGTAATTCCTTTTTATGTTGAATGCCTGATGCTTTATTGAGAGCCCCTTAATGTTTTATGCTTTTCCTTAATGATAATGTAATTGTTGTCTCAATGCGTCGTAAGAATAATGCAGTTGGATAATTATATTTAGTCATCAATTTACTTGAGCCTTGTTATGTATATCTCGGTGTGGATAGTCAGAAGTGGAGTACTCTTCCACCATTATTTGAGTTGATGCATGATCATTGAAGGGAGGAGATCTCCTTGCGCACCGAGTTAAATGGATGATACTCTTGCACCTAAACTTAAATGGATGTATGTTTGATTTTATGATTTAGTTTTCCTTGCACAATCGTATTGATGATGAGATTAATTAGGAGTTAGATTTCTCATGCACGTCAATATATAGTGTAAGTAAATGATTTTGTGGACCTTTGACTTCCTGCGCACATTAAGTTACATTTAAATGGGTGTTGTTGTAGGCATTAGATATCTTGCATGAAATCATTTATACTGTAATGCATGTTGCTTTAACACTCTTATGGGCGTCATTTAATTGTTATTTCATGATGGTTTAATGACTAGTTCTATTGCACCTTGATTATTGATGTTGCCTGATTGGATTAGAAATTGGTTATTAATGTGCCTTTAATTTTTGAAGTTGATTGATTCTTAATGGTATTCTCTTGCTCCATGTGAATATAATCGAAGTATCTTGCATCTTGAATCATTGATATGTAAGTGATGGAATAATTTAATAGAATGTGTGCACATAGTTCAATGGTGTGATGTATGACTAGTCAAGGATTTGGACTCCATGCGCGCATTGAATTTAATATATTGTATGGTTAGATTTAGTATTTTGTGTGAGATGGAATTTTTCGATGGATGGTGGCATCTGGCATTTGAGAGTTGTGCCTCGAATTTATTTTTTAATGATTTTTCACCTTGGGCTTAATATGGTTTGTGTTGTGTCATGTGAATGATTACCCACGCGCCATGACTAATTGAGGTTTAGGATGGATACATTGATGAATTTGCTATCGTTGTCTATTGTTTCTTGATATGCTTGCATTATGTTCATCGTCAAGTTGCGTTGTTTAACTGTGGTGATATGCTTGCGTTGTGTTCATCGTCAAGTTGCGTTGTTTAACTGTGGTCGTTGTTGCCTTCCTACTTAAAATAATAATAATAATAAAAAAAAAAAAAACTTTGTGTTGCGTCACTTGTAGTTGTAACTGAAGGGGTCGTTAAATCCACCCTTCCTATAATCCACTTATCACCTTTGTTGGGTACATTGAAGTTGGAGCATCACTTGGCCCCTCTATAGCTCAAGCATGATTACATTAAGAAAACTACAATGAACTGGATCATGGATACCCAAATGAATAACATCACTAACATAACATGCAACTCTATCAAGTTGTCCAATAAGGGAAGCTTCTTCACCAAGGAAAGTGTTTTACCAGTTTCTAGATTCAATAGAAGTTTCCCCATTTGATGGAGAAAAATAACACCATGGGGAGTATTTCTTACTAACACTGACATATGATCAAGTTATCCATTGAGATATGAAATTTTCTAAGAAACAATAACAAATATTGCTAGTTTTATATCCCCTACACTTCTAGCATATTTTCGCCTCTTTACCATGCATTCTTGGTCTTTTTTAGAGTTTATGCCCAAAATGGGGTCTGTGTGTGAATCTTATGGCCTCAAGATGTTTCTGTACTAATTAATATCCTTGGGTACATTCATTTCACTACCTCAATGCCTAGGATTAGGATTTTAGAGTTTATTTATCTTATGGTTTTGGGGAATTTATAGTTTTCAACATCTTGTTATAGGTTTTTTGTGAATGAATGTAATGGGCATATCTACTCTCATAGATAAGCTACCTTCGTTCATGAAATTTATATTTTTATGTCTAGTGTAGTGTTTTTGTTTAATTGGTTTATTAATATAATTATAGTTTTTATCACATGATGTTACATTACATTCTATTTTTTGCAATAATTTATTTTTTCATTTCATTTTAAGCATAATTAGACTAATTTTACAATATCCCCTCACATTAATATCATATGGTGGTGTTCAACAAATAACTCATTCAAATTAACAAGATCTTTTCCATGTAAACATGCATGGTAATCTTAGTTATACTAGTCAATAATCAAGGCTAGAAAGTGTGCTATGAAATTATCATCATATTAAATATGTATAATGTAATACTTTTTGAGGATATTGAAATATATTGGTCATTTGTAAGTTCATGTGGTAGATAATTATATATGAATCATGAAATGGACTACACAAATATATCCAAATAATTATTTTACCACATTCAAATGTACCAAAACATAACATTTTTTTACATCACTATTTCATATAATGAAAAGTTCATATGGTTAATAATTATATATGAATCATGAAATGGCCTACACAAATATATCCAAATAATTATTTTATCACATTCAAATATACCAAAACATAACAATTTTTTTACATCACTATTTCATATAATGAAAATCTATGTACATCATCATTTGATTAAAAAAAATTTGATGTGAAAATAATAAATTTAGATTTATCATTTTGATTTTACATTCCATACTACTTGAAATATGGATATCCTATTCTTATTTTTGTTAATGAAATCTATGGCTAAGTGTTGTGAAAGGAAGAGTTTAATTCCCATAATAAATATATTGTTTTAATATATTAAAACCTTATTTCTTTATTGTTGAAGTAATCATATATAATATTTGTTCCATATTTTTTTTTCAAAGTTTTCATTTTAATAAAAAAAATTCTTGACCATACCATATAATTTTGTGCAAGCATGAAAAAGATTACAATAAGATGAATTTTTTTTTACACAATCATGTAACGCGACATGAGAATTGGCGATGAGTACTTAATGGTGTCCATCGATGTTTTGGTCTTTTTATTCATCCGCAAGGCAGACGGATACTCCTCACCATCCCATGACATTTGGGCTCGAATCCGACCGTTGTGAGCTTGTATGTTCCCACGGCATTCGGTCTCGAATCCGACCGTTTTGAGCTCACTCGTACAAGGAGGAATCTGACTATTTTGAGCTCACTCATAGGAGCAATTCATTGGTGCGTGAATCACATAATATTTTTTTGGAAAAAAACAAGAAGAAAAGCATGAATAAAAGCAAGAAGAAAAGCAAAAAGAAAATCACGAGAGTCCCATTTTGGATTTATTCGTTGGCTCATATGGTAATGATTCCTTCCATTACAGAGGAAGATAAAGTCCCAATTTGTTGAATAGACAACACATTCGCCTCATCTGCAACAATTTGGTGTAGAATGGGCTACGTCTGCGTAGTATAATATGAGTCTCTCTGGTCTGTGTGTGCTCGGTTGTCTTCGTGTTAATAGTCTGATCAATATGCAAAAGAGGAGGAGGTTGGGCTGGATTGAAATAGAGGCAATGGATTTCTGCTGGCTAGACTCGAATGGAGGCAAACGAATGCTCTTTCTCAATAGTTTTGGGACATTGGCTGGGTTGGACTGGAATGGAGGCAAACAAATGGATTTCGGCTGGACTGGACTGGAATGGATCTCGGCTGGACTGGAAATCATGGACGCAGTTGAGATCAATGCTCTTTCTAGGACACAGATGAGATCAATGCTCTTACTCAATAGTTGCGGGAGTTCAATTCCAGGTACATTTTATTATTATTCCCTCTCAGCCCTACTCTTAGAAGCAATTTTATTCATTTCTGTTAATTTTTGGGAGTCACAATGAGGATCAGGTGCTTTTCTTTGCTCTCAGAAGCCTACGCTGGTGCTTTGATTTATGTTGGGTTCAAACTTGTAATGAGGGTAGGGTTCTGCTAATGACCTCCTTATAAAAACCAAATCAGATGGCATCGCTCTCCAACTCTAGCTTTCTATCATGCCACCTCGTCTGCCTACTTATTATACAACCAGATCACATTGCCCTCCCATTGCAGGTTTCTTTTTTCCCACCTCTGCCTGCTTATTCATTAACATTCTCTCTTAGGTTTATTTTTTCCCACCTCTGCTTTCTTATTCTCTCTTAGGTTTCTTTTGGGTTTATACCGATTTATTTCTTATTTATCAATTTATACGGACTTATTTATTTATCGATTTATACGGTGGCATTTTCCTAAATTTTATAATTGCATTCAGTGGCTTCCATTCGGTGGATTGAAGGTTTCGCTATAGAAACCATAGAATATAGGAATAAATCCTATTATCTTACAGAAAGTACAAATACATGGATTTATTATCCTAGTGGGCTAAACAAGTGATTGGAAGATCAGAAATCTATTGGGAGATCAGAAACTTTTCCGCGGGTTCAATGGCCAAGTTAGGTTTTCAAGTGTTTGTTATTTTTTAGATAAAGCATTCAAAGGACAAATGAAAGTATGATTACATAATTTTTGTATCACTAGCCTTTTAAAATTGTTTTCTGTGGCCCTCATGGAGGTGGGGCGGCGTCAACTATCTGGATAAAAATTGCATTTAGTGGCATCTTCCTGGATTTAAAAATTGCATCCAGTGGCATCTTGCATTTAGTGAATTTAAATTTCCTGGATTTAATTTGAATTATTTTTTTATATTTTTAATTTTTAATTTAAATTATTTGTATAAATTGTAATTGTTCATTATATTATAAATGTTTTTTAAAAAAGATGTTTATTTAATTTTATATTTTACTAAAACAAAATTTAATTGGTTGTTTAATTTAATTTAATTTATTCTAAATTTTATAATAATATTTCATCTTATAAGCTTTTTTGTGATATACAATATAATATAATCAAAAAATATCATTTTTTTTTATAATTTGTATAGCTATATATATTTTTCCAGTGATTTAATGGTTTTGAATATGTATAAAATCTACTTGTTATTTGTTATTTTATTGATTTATTTGTATGTTATAAATTTTGATTTATTTGTATGTTATTTTATTGATTTATTTGTATGTTCCCAGGACATTTTGAATCCGACCGTTGTGAGCTTGTATGTTCCAACGACCGTTTTGCGCTCGTTCATACAAGGAGGAATATTGTTTTCTGTTTTTTCATGTATTTATTATTTATTATATTATTTGTGTTTGACAAGTTTTTGTTATTTATTATTTATTTAGAAGTGTGTTTTCTTTATATTTATTGTATTGACTTTTACATGGGATTATTATTTTTTATACTTTGAATTTGAATTATTTGTATAATTTACAATAATATAGTTCAGTTTATTATAAATGTTTTTGAGAACACACGTTTTTTTAATTTTATATTTTAGTAAAACAAAATTTAATTAGTTGTTTTATTTAATTTAATGTACACTGAATTTTATAATAATATTTCATTTTATAAGTTTGTGATATGCAATATAATATCAATTATTTTTATTATATATATATATATAAATTATAATTCGATTTAATGTTTTTGAGTATGTATAAAATGTACTTGTTATTTTTACTGATTTATTTGTATATTATAAATTTTCAAACTAATTATAATAAAATATTTATATTTTATAATAATTTTATTATGATAAAATATTTATATTTTATTATAATTTTATATATTTAAAATATCAATTTATATTTATATTTTATTTATATTTAATTAATTAAATATATTGAATAATTATGCACATTATTTCTTTATTTTTATGAAAAAATATTATAGTATAAAATATATATTGTTTTCTAACTTAAATAATTAGATTGATTTATTTGTAAGTTATAAAT
>JASDQU010357286.1:1388-11878 GCA_032191745.1 Picea mariana | reverse complement strand
TCATAATATAATTAATATTAACCAGATTAATTATCTTTTACATTAATTATCAATCACATTAAGATGGGACCGACCTGTACCCTTTACATTTACAATTAGGGTTACAGGCAGGTCTGACTCTTGAACAATATAGCAAGGGATGTTATACACCCACTAGTGCTCATCCACTAGGGGCACATCCATAGGGATGTCCATATCGCTGGCTCACTGCATTACACAAAAGAACCACTTCTTCACTAGTGCTCAACCACTAGGATCACGTTCACCTGTGCTCGTCCACAGGCACGTCCACTCAACAGATCTTCTTTACCACTGCATTACACATGAGAGTCATCTGGAGTTTCTCATCAACTCTCTGCTTAGAAGAGCCTAATACATCATCTTCATTTCTCTTTTCATGACGATGCACCCAACACTTTGGGATTTCACATGTTCACCTTGTGCTAAGCCACAAGCACGTCCAACTCTGCAGATCTCCTTTCTCACTGCGTTACATAGGAGAATCATATGGAGTTCTTCTCAACTCTCTGTAAGGAGGAGGCCATTTCTAGGTTCCAGCTCTGTCTTAGATAGGAACCACACACCCCTCTCAGGGGCTCTCTCTCAGGGTTGTGTCCTGGAGAATGTCTCACATAGTTGCAATCATCAACACTCCCTCTCAGCTAGGGAGGCATTCTTCATTATGCCAAGTCTCACACGAATGTATTTTGAACTTTTTTCTTGGCTGTAGTTATCAACACTCCCTCTCAACGAGGGAGGTATCCTTCACCAGGCTAATTTGGTGAAGATGTTTGCAATCTGCTCATGTGTAGGAAGGTACTGCATGTGTATTATTTTCCTCTGCATCATGTCTCTGATATAGTGATATTTTATCTCAACGTGTTTTGATCTATCATGAAACACAAATTTCTCAAAGAGCTTCACACGGCTATGGTTATAATCATAGAATCCATCTCATGATCAAGTAAAATTGTCAGAATTTTATGAAGCCGCACTGCTTCACATACTCAATGATATATACTCTGCTTTTGTGGTACTCAAGGCCATAGGGCTTTGTTTCCTGCTGCACCAAGAAACCATGGCAAACTTCACGGTAAAACAACAACCGAATGTGCTCTTCCAGTCCATTGTACTTTTTGTCCATTCTGCATATCCCTGCAAACTCAAGTCTACACTGGAGACATATCGCATGCTATATCTAACTGTGGCTCGTAGATATCTCAATAAATGTTTCACTGTTGTCTAGTGAGTCTGTCTCGGTTGACTCATGAAATGACTAAGTACATTTACTGCATGGCATGAATCAAGTCTGGTGTTATCCAGATATATCAGTGATCCAATCAGTTGTGGATCAATCTCGTCTGAATCATCATCATTCATTTTCTTCAAATCCATCACCGTGGATTTGCTTTTGTCATACTGAACTTCTTTAATATTCCCACTGTATATTTTCCTTGACTCAGGAAAATCTTATCGGTCCTTTGTCATACTTCTTGTCCCAAGAAGTAGTGCATCATACTCATATCCTTCATCTCAAAATCATAAGTCAAAGCTTACTTGTATCCAACAACAAGACTTTCTGAATAAGTCATCAAAATCAGGCTCTCATCACCAACACTGTAATAATATAGGGTTGGATCAACAATACTTTTGCTGAAACCCAAACTCATCAAGAATCCATCCATCTGATATAGTTTCCAACTCATGGATGGTTGTACAGATGGAAGTGTATCAGGCTTACTGGATCAAGTGTCTCATCATAGACAACTCCCTCTGCTTGTGAGAATCCTTTGGCTATAGATCTCTCTTTGTATTTCTCGACACTTCCATCAGCTGCATGTTTGATCTTATAGATCTACTTGGAAGTTACCATAGACTTCCCTACTGGTCTGTGAACAATATCTTATATATCATTCTTTTAAGATATACTGGTATTCTTTTGTTATGGCATCTTGCCATACCTGTTCTCCTGCTGCTTCTCCAAGACAAGGAGGCTCAAAATCAATGAAGTGGCTCATGAATGAAGAATAGCTCGAAAATCTCTTTTGCTTTCTCGTAATGTGCCTTCAGGGGCTTGTATGTTCCTCTGCCTCCTGCAGAGTGAGCCTAGGCAGGCCTTTTATGCCCTACTACAATATCTCTGGACATATCAACTGGAGAAACTAGATCAGCTGGAATAATGTATGTCTCCCTCTGAAATGTTGAAGGGGGAGAAGGTATTGTCTCACTGTCAATCTCCATCTGAGATTCTTTGGATCTTTGAAGGGCTATCTCTTCTTCAAGGACAACATCTCTGCTTGTCTCAATCTTTCTCTGACCAGGGATGTAGATCTGGAATGTCTTCAAAGATTCACTGTTTATCCCATAAATGTATCATTTCTCCCTTAAGGGTCTAGCTTGGACTTCTTCTCTTTGGGTACATGAAAATAAATTAGGCACCCAAATATCCTGAAGTTTTCAATCTCAAGCTTCACTCCGATGAAGGTTTCTTCAGGAGTTTTTTTTTTTGAAGTCTGGTGAAGACTCTTGTTCTGAACATATACTGTGTCATGCATGCTTCTGCCCATGGAATCATAGAAATATTTTGATCATGCATTATTGCATTGGTTGTCTCAATGATGGTTCTATTCTTCCTCTTTCTCAAATAGTTTTGACTCCCTCTGAAGGATAAACATCTTCCTTTGTTCTTAACCTGTCTGAAACAAGAAAACAAGAGGAACCAAAACAAGAATATCTCCTAAAGGAGAATAATGAGTACATCTCTAGGATTAAAACAATTTAAGGATTGTTGTCACAACTACAACACCTACATGTAATGTAGCAAACTTTAGAAATATAGGTTAGAGGAATGACAATTACAACAATCAAACCTGGAGTCTTCACTTCCAGTGGGTTGTTCCTTTGAATGCACTGAGATCCCTCTAGATCCATGACTTCAGCAAGAGGTTCCTTCATCCTGCAATTACCCTCATGACAATGATACAAATAATATATATACAAGTGCATACCTGAGGGTGCTGATATGATTTCTCCAATGGCACATGGATGATCTATGTCCTCTGACATCTTCATGAAGGAGGTAGTCACTGTGTCACCTTTTTGTATTACCCACTATAAGCCTTCCTTTGAAGTCTTGTCTTCCAGGAACTTGAAGTTGCTTGATACATCACGCTTATCTTCCATCATAGTTTTGTTCATCATAATTTTAGATTCTTCACAACCCCTTGTCAACTGGGCTAGAAAACCTAACTGCTAGGCTAGGCTAGCACTTTTAGGTTTTGTTGGACTTATGACTGCCAACAATAAGCCTTTGAAAGATAGGAGAAAACTGGTGAGCTGAAGAGATCCTTCAATGAGTTGCAAAAACCCTAATACTGAAATATCTATAGAAAATTAGCGAAACCCTAGAAACCCTAAGGCCAAAATTTCAAAATGCTCAAAATTTCAATTTGAAGCTTGCTGGAAGTGCGCTGAAGGAGGCCGTACACTCCTATGGTATTTTTAGCCCCAACGTCCAAGTTCCAAGTGATGAAACCTCTTAGAAAGGTAGGCCGTACGAAATTTCTGGAAACCCTAAGAGGGTCGTACGCTTTTGCAAGAGAAAGAAGATGGCTGAAGATTGCTTGTGCAATGGGTTCTTCAAGACCTATACTCTGAAACCATGTTGATTTTTCAATAAGCTAGGCTTAAGCATGAAGTTCATTCCATTTTAGCATTTTACTTAAACCATAGACAATTTGTTGCAGCAACCAAGATCACAAGAAGAAACACCATGCACAAGTACACAAGAAGTATCCTAAGAAACCCTTCTCAACAAGGGAAGAAAACCCAGCCAATTCTTTGCTATATTCTTCAAGAGAAAGACTTTCACCACCAAGAAAACCTAGCACACAAAAGGGTGCTCAAAAACCCTAGAAGACTAGCGCCCAAGAGAGGTGCGCACTTTTCCCAAGTAGATGTACTTGCTGAAATTTCCAAACTCACACAAAAGATATGATTCCTCAATGGGGAATTTACCTTTACTTATATTAGACTTGACCTGTCAACAAAAGCCTCTATTGGCACAACATGGCCGACCTCTCTATCTCATAATATAATTAATATTAACCAGATTAATTATCTTTTACATTAATTATCAATCACATTAAGATGGGGCTGACCTGTACCCTTTACATTTACAATTAGGGTTACAGGTAGGTCTGACTCTTGAACAATATAGCAAGGGATCTTATACACCCACTAGTGCTCATCCACTAGGGGCACATCCACAAGGATGTCCATATCTCTGGCTCACTGCATTACACAGAAGAACCACTTCTTAACTAGTGCTCAACCAATAGGATCACATTCACCTGTGCTTGTCCACAGACACGTCCACTCAACAGATCATCTTTACCACTGCATTACACAGGAGAGTCATCTAGAGTTTCTCATCAACTCTCTGCTTAGAGGAGGCTAATACATCATCTTCATTTATGTTCTCATGACGATGCACCCAACACTTTGGGATTTCACATGTTCACCTTGTGCTCAGCCACAGGCACGTCCAACTCTGTAGATCTCCTTTCTCACCGCGTTACACATGAGAATCATCTGGAGTTCTTCTTAACTCTCTGTAAGGAGGAGGCCATCTCTACGTTCCAGCTCTGTCTCAGATAGGAACCACACACCCCTCTCAAGGGATCTCTCTCAGGTTTGTGTCTAGGAGAATGTCTCACACAGCTGCAATCATCAACAGGAGACCACCTGATAGGGGGTTTGAGCACACCATTGAGTTGGAGGAGGCGGCCAAACCTATGATCACACCACCCTATTGTCATCCAAGGATGTTCAAGGATGAGATAGAGAAAGMAATTAAGGAATTGCTAGCGATGGGACACATCAGACGTAGCAGCAGTCCATTCGCTTCTTCAGTTGTCTTAGTTYTGAAGAAGGATGGTACCATGAGGATGTGCATCGACTACCGGGCCTTGAACAAGAAAACCATCAAGAACCGRTATCCTATCCCTCACATGGATGAGTTGATGGATGAACTACATGGGGCAGTTTTCTTCTCGAAGATTGATCTACGCTCTAGATATCATCAGATCAGCATCCGAGAGCAGGACATAGAGAAGATGACATTTCGATGCCACTTCGGTCATTTTAAGTTCTTGGTTATGCCATTTGGGCTAACCAATGCACCGACTACATTTCAGTCTTGCATGAACCACATATTCAGGGATCAATTGAAGAAATCAATCTTGGTTTTTTTCGACGACATCTTGTCTACAGCAAGACATGGAAGGAGTATATGAGGAACTTGGATGAGGTACTGAGCATCATGGAGACAGAGTCACTATACGCCAAAGAGTCCAAGTGTGAGTTCGGTATGACAAAACTACTTTACTTGGGCCACATTATCAGTGCACAGGTGAACTAGAAGAAAATCAAGGCCATTCTGGATTGGCCAACGCCCAGGAATGTGACAGAGTTGAGGAGCTTCTTTGGGCTATGCAGCTATTACATGCGGTTTGTCAGGGGTTTTTCTCAGCTTGGAGCACCACTTACAGATCTCACCTGACATGGGGCTTTCATTTGGACCGATGAGTCACAAAAATCCTTTGATCACATGAAGGAAGTCATGGGCACATGTCCAGTGTTAGCATTACCAGACTTCACTTTACCGTTTGTATTAGGTTGTGATGCATTCGGCAAAGGTATCGGGGCAGTTTTGATGCAGGGAGGACACCCCATTGTGTTCGAGAGCAGGAAGCTCAGTCAACCCGAGAGGCTGTACTCTATTTATGACAAGGAAATGTTGGCAATCATGCATGCCTTGACCAAATTCAGACAATATTTGGTGGGAAGAAAATTCGTGGTCAAAACAGATCACAACAACTTAAAGTATTTCCTCGAGCAGAAGGATCTCAGTTAGCGCCAACAAAAATGGGTGACAAAGGTGCAGGCCTTTGATTTCGACATAGAGTATGTCAAGGGGAAGAAGAACATTGTGGCCGATGCACTGTCTAAGAGACTTGTGGCATGTTCTTTGATGGAGGTTTCAGCGGATTGGAAATCCTATTTGTTAGTGAAATATTACAAGAACAAGTTCGCTTGTGAGGTTTTGGATGGACAGGTTCAGGATGACGAGTACAGGGTCATTGACGATGTCATATTCTACAAGGACAGAGTCTACTTATTGCCAGGTTTAGGGCTCAAGAAGAAGATCCTAGCAGTAGTTCATGATTCACCATTGGCAGGCCATCAGGGGTTTTTCAAAACCTACAGGCATATTAGAGAGAGGTTCTCATGGAAGGGCCTCAAGCATGATGTTATGAGGTATATCAATGAGTGTGTGACTTGTCAACAAAATAGGTTAGAGCATACGCTTCCAGCAGGACTACTTCAGCCACTTCCCATTCCGGAGAAGAAATGGGAGAGCATATCAATGGACTTCATCATAGGCCTACCCAAGGTTCAGGGTAAGGACTGCATCTCTGTGGTGGTCGACAGATTGACCAAGATTGCTCACTTCTATGCCATATCGACAGATTGCAGCATAGTTCAGGTGGCCGAGTTATTCTTTAGGGAGGTCTTTAGGCTCCATTGGTTTTCGAGGAACATCATCGGTGACAGGGACAGTCGGTTTATTGGTACATTCTGGAGGGAGTTTCTGAGATTGGTGGGGACAGAGTTGAGGGGTATTTGAGATAGTCAACAAGTGGGTTGAGGGGTATTTGAGAAACTATGTGAGTGGATAGCAGAGAACATGGGTTAGATGGTTGCATCTGGGAGAGCATTGCTACAACACCACCTTCCACATGTCCATTGGCATGACACCCTTCCGAGGATTGTATGGTTATGATACTCCCACTTTGATAGATTTGGTTTTCAGGGAGAGCAGAGCTCCCAAAGCCAAGGATTGGATCATCGAGAGTCAGGAGATTCTCAAGTTATTGAAAGAGAACCTGCAGACAGCGCAAAATCAATAGGAGATGAGTGCGGACAGGCACAGGATAGAGCGCATCTTTGAGGTTGGGGACTTGGTTTTCCTGAGACTCCAACCCTTCAAACAGTCATCTCTGAAGAAGAGTGGGGTCGAGAAGCTCAAGCCTAGATTTTATGGACCTTATAGGATCATGCGTCGGGTAGGCGAGGTTTCTTATGAGCTAGAGCTTCCAGAGGGGAGCAAGATTCATAACGTGTTCCACGTGTCTTTCTTCAAGAAGGTCGTGGGACAATTCATCAACACATCAGAGGAGCTTCCCCCATTGGATGAGGAGGGACAGTTGGAGTTGGTTTTGGAGGAGGGACTGGAGTTCCGAGAGCGGAAACTGAGGAGCAGGGTCATCAGAGAGTGTCTGATCAGATGGAGAGGGATTCCAGTAGAGGATGCTACTTGGGAGAGCAAGCAGGTGTTGCAGCACCCTGGATTGGTATTGCTTGAGGACAAGCAATTTCGAGAAGGGAGAACCGTAATGTCCCTTTCCAAATAGGAACTCCAAAGAGGAGGCTTAATGGTCTAAACAACCCCGTTAGACTATAGCCAGGGCCATACATGGGTAAACAAAATTACTAGAGGTCACTTCAGTCGAGGGTGTTATAATTCGAAAGTGAGCTAAAAATAGAACAAATAAGCTAAAAATAGGTCAACAACAAATTAGGGTTTCGGTAAGCTATAAAGAAAGGGTAAAGCGACCTAATTCAAGGTTATGCAGAATTTGACTTGTCAGTGGAGGAGAGAGGCGCATCTCAGGAGAGAGCTTGTGGATTCCAGGAGGAAGACACCCCGAGGCTTATTTCAATGTTGAGAGACACCCTAGTCACCGGGAAGATCATCTAGATCTTCCATCGTACTTCAATAACAATTATCCAGTTGTAGCAGTGAAGGCGCACTTGTCCAGAGAGAGGGCGCAACTTCTAAGCATCAATGAGTCGACTTCTCCCAGCCAGGGATGCATTCCCCTCTGACCCAGTTGAGAGGAGGGCAGGACGCTTCCATTGCCTGATTTCTTGCCAGATTCTGCGGAGAAATCATCTTGGGCACATTTCTCAACCATTGAGGGTGCAATAGTTGGGGAGGACACATTTGGCATTCCTGGGTGATCATCAGATCAAAACCAGGGAAATCCTTCCGACCCATTTCATAGGAGCCTAGGGCGCTCAGTTTGAGACCCTTATTAGTCGATTCCGATGGGGAATCACTAGGGCGCAGTTTCCAACAGCAAAGAGGACGCATTTCCCCAGGGGGATCCATCTGGGGTCCAAACATATCAAGAGAGGGCCGATTGTCAACCTGTCAGTCACCAGGACCGAGTGAGAGAGCAGGGCGCATTGTTTGAGACAGTGTCTAGAAGATTCGAGAATTTTAGCCACTAGGGTGAACTTTTCAGTCTTGTAGCAGTTGTCGTAGCATGCAGCAGATCTTACAGCTCATCCATTGATCTCGCAACAATCTTTTAGTATCGGGTATTATTGTTTTAGTTTGCTGATTGTATTCCGGCTAAGATCCTTTTGTCACTGATCTAGCCGAGAGATTTATTTTATTCAGCTGCATACGTCATTGTAAACCGCAAAAATATCATAATATATGGTTTGTAGTCTTTTGTCTCATTTACTATATGTATGCTCATTTATATGATGTAAACAATTAATTCTCTACACACACATGCAAAAAACACCAAGCATGTAGAAACCCGCAACTTAAACGCATCCAGAAACCCCCAGTGTATCAGGTCAAACAACAAACATATTAGATTAGCAACATCTCCTAGACTAGCCGGATCTGGGATATTACAAACTATTTTGGAGACATTTTGTATAAATAGAGATCATAAGATCTCATTCCATAACATATCTCTCCCATTGGAGAGGCCTTGGACTGAAATTTTCACTAGCCTTGGAGGATTTTCTCTTTTGCATATTGTTATGGTTTGTTCTTGCTATTTGATGGTGAAAAGTGATGCACTATACTTAGAGACTCTTTCTCATGCATGTGGATGGACTTAGCTTGAAAGATTAGGGTTTGATCTAGCCTATTGTGGAATTAGGAAGGGAAAAATCTGCATTTTATGTGTTTTGTCTTTTTTTTTTTCCATAATTGTTGTTGGTTAAAACCCTTGGAGGAGTATAAGGGCATACACCCTCCCCAAGGTTTGTTTACTAGTTCAAGAAAGGTCAATTTGCACAAGGTGTCTTGGAGAACTACAAGAACGTACACCCTCCAAAATCACCTTGGTTTGGTTTGCAAACCGTAGGAAGTAAAAGTTCTTACACCCCTAGGGATTTGTAGATTAAACATTTTCATCCAATTTTCACTTCTCAAGGTCAAATATTTTTTAAGGTTGTGCCAAGAGAATTACAAGGGCGTACACCCTCTTGGTATCTCCTAGAATGACTTAGCTACAGTTGGGAATTACAAGGGCGTACACCCCTAAGTGCTTAGCCAAGAAATCTTTTCCAATGACCCCATAAACCCAATAGTAAGGCATTAAACATTTTTCGAGTTTGCATTGGAAATATAAAATCTTTGCATTGGTAAACGTGACAATTTCACTTTTTGAAGATCTCTCACTTGGATTGTATACTTGATGCTACAAGCATCCTTGTCTCCTTGAGGCATCCTCTTTCCCCAAACAATTATTGCTGCTGTTAACAACTAAACCTACAGCAATAAGGCTGCAGAAACCCTAACTGTTCTAACCCTAATATCTCACAAACTAACCCTAGACTTGAGCTAAACTTTTGCCCTCTTATTCTACTTGATATAGCGCATTTTTTGGGCAACTTTTGGACAAGTTTCATTGGATAATTTTGCTGCTGTAATGCATTGTATGCTACAGACATAAGGCTGATAATTTTTACTGCAGAAATGTTTTATAACAGCCTTGTTTGACTGCTCAAGTTTCATACTATTTTGTGCAAGCTAGACTAGTCATTGTTGGTTCAAATATTGCATATTTAACTGGACTTGTAGCAGCTTTAAATTGCAGACTATGATATCATTATATTGCTGATAATTAATCTTGTTTGAGTGCTATAAATTAGGGACAGCAAACTTAACTTGCTAGTCCACCTAACATACTATATACAAGTGTGGCTTTCCTTATGTCCTGAGCAAGTACAATCACTTTTGCAGGTACCCAAAGACTTAGCAACTTTAAACCACCCAGAGACGAGTCATCAAAGCCTATTTTCCCTTTCCATCATATTGACCTTTAGGAGGATACCCCTCTTCCTTCCCTTCCATCCGTCTCAATCCCCCCAGGGTCACCGAGATCACCTCCCTAGAGTGACCTAGTCACCCTTGAAGCGCGGGACCGATATTGAGGTGACGTTGGGTGTAGTGTCCTTTAGTTGTCGCCACTTGATGGTTGGGTCAGCCTTTTCCCAACCTACAACTTGTGCGATAACAAGCTTAATTGTCTATTCTGGAGATGTCCTGTAATTTCATATATATATATATTTGCATGAAAAGTCTTGTATTCCTAATTGCAAGTAGTCTCTTT
>JASDQU010357283.1:0-10903 GCA_032191745.1 Picea mariana | reverse complement strand
AGTGGGCAAAAGAAGTATGACACGACAACACTAAGTTGATTTAAAGCACGACAAGGACCGATGGGACATCACATTAAACATGCCAATGAGAGATGAAAAAACAAACTTAATGGCAAGTACGAAACCACCGCAGATACATTGAACCCACAATTATGATGCATTAAACACATAATGGAGGAAGCATCATCGACAAGCTTCATGACAAGCCCATACAACACGCGAGCACGGGAGAAAATAGTCTATTCATGAAAGGAAAACAGAGAGAGAGTAGTAACAACCAGAATGAGCAGAGAGAGGCCATAGAGCTCATCGAAGTTATTCTAACTCAACAAACATTTGACAGTCAACACTATGGCACCACCGAAGCCAACAGAAGTAAGCCAGACAACTAGACCGACTAGGGTTCAAACTAGGTCACGAGAACTGCTGGAAGAGAATGAACAACAGTAGCCAGAGATCATCGACATCAATGAAATCCCATCCCTAGAGATGATATCGATAAACTCTACATCGATACCGGAAGAGATTCAACAACCACAAGAATATGCCATGAAAGTGGATACACCAGCAGCAACGCAGGCACCTCAGAATGAGGAAGTGGAAACCCAACAGGAAGTGCAACTAGAAAGCATCGAAGCAACCCTGGAGGTTAACGAAATGACACAAAATCTGGAAGCACCAATGCAACTAGACGAGTCACAAACGACCATATCAGGTCAACCAACATAGGAGACTGCTGTAAATGCCTCAGCTTGGCCAGGATGGCTGATGGGGGAACAACTGGAAGTTGCTGGAAATTCGAACCAGCCACCGCAACAGGAAAACAGAGTTCAAATACCGAGCTCACCCCGCAAGAAACCTACAGCATAAATTGTTCTACCTCACATACCAGCTGGAGTACAAGTAGAACCGAAGCTCTTGGGTCATGTTGGGAAGCTCAAATATTTGGACCATGATGTATCATACAAAACCAAGTTCCTGTAACTTGCACAGAGGGTCTTTATGCAGACCATAGGCGTAACCCGACTTGGAGAAATGATCAACCAGCCACACCAGTGGGCAGCTGGGCTGGACAGAACAAGAATCTTAGGTTTGCTGAAGCTACCACTTTTTGGCAGAGGCTAGTACACAACAACATGCATCAAGAAGTTGTTAGCAGTCACACATGGAGGGGACATATGGCTAGAAAAACCTGTCCCCATAACTGTTGACCTTATCGCACAAATCACAAGGTTACCAACCCAGGGTATGGATCCCATGTTGATTCTGAACGAAAAATCCAAGGAGAAAGTGTTGGTATAAGAAATGAAGAAGAAATATGGCATCACCATGGGAACGAGGGGCATCATGATCAAACTAATCAACAATGCAACTACACAATTGGGCACAAATATCTTAGCCTGCAAATTGCTCAGAAAATGCCACAAGATGAAGTACCAATAGGAGTCATTGCAGTTGCAGCTCAGTGCGTAGAAGGCACCTCTATGAGCTGGACGCCATATCTATTGAAATTATTTCAAGAGGACTGCAAGGATGCACATGACCTAGGCACATAGTTCCATTACTCATGGTTGATCACCCTAATAGCCTTCATGGGATGGCGAGAACTAGGGTATGTAATTTTTTGTACCAGACCACAACCAGCGGGAGAAAGATACCTATTACTGAGATCTGGGCCACAGGCTAGGCATAAGAGGGAGAACAAAATCATATTTGAAGAATACCTACAGGACATACATGAAGCTATAAACTAATCATGGAGAATAACACTAGAGGCTATCGCGTGATATGCGAACATCGCCAACTTCCGGGCCACATGCCAAACAATGTGGATACAACCAAAGAAGGATCTAGATAAACAGTGGCTACAGATGCACTACTGTATAACAGATGGTGATATCAACATGGTCATCAATGAATGGCCTGATGAATGGAGAATCCCAACCACTATCCGAGAAGTACCAGAAAGAACAATAGAAGGAGAGGCAACGTAGGCAGAAACACAGCCTCCGGAAATCCTAGTGCCCAAGAAACCAAGGACGGGCCAAACCAAGCTGACTCAGGTAAACAAAGGTTCAAAATGAACATGGACCAGAAGGGGAAGAAATAGACTACACAACTGACCAACGGATAGCATAAACAGACCGAGGGAGTGCAGGAGACCGCCCCAAACCCCATCACACAGGAACCAAGGGGAAATAAGAGACCAGTCGCGTAGGCAGGAGGCACGCACAATAAACAAAAGGTGCAATGAGAATCACCAAACTATACGATCACAAAGGACGATGGGGAAATGATCGCCAGAATGGTCCAGGATTGCCTATTAGAAGATTTCAATCATGCAGCACACCACAGGGATAAACTGCAAAAAGAGATGATAGAAATGGGACAGTTCCTCAAGAAATTTGGGGAAGCACAGATAGTAAGCAACAACGGAGGCATAGAGCCACCAACAATACATACCAAATAAAGAGTGGAGGTAGAAGAACGAGACCTAGTCCACTCCATGCCACATGCAAACGACCATATCAGGTCAACCAGCAGAGGAGACCACCACAAATGCCTCGACTTGGCCAGGATGGCTGATGGGGGAACAACCGAAAGTTGCTAGAACTTTGAACCAGCCACCACAGTAGGAAGACAAAGTTTAGATACCAAGCTCACCCTGCAAGAAACCTGCAACATAAATTGTTCTACCTTGCATACCAGCTGGAGTACAAGTAGAACCGGAGCTACTGGGTCACGTCGAGAAGCTCAAATATTCAGACCATGACGTATCATATGAAACCAAGTTCCCATAACTTGCGCAGAGGCTATTTATGTAGACCATAGGCATAACCCGAAATGGAGAAATGATCAACCAACCACACCAGTGGGCAGCTGGGCTGGACAGAACAAGAATCTTAGGTTTTTTGAAGCTACCACTTTTTGGCAGAGGCCAATATGCGAAAACATGCATCAAAAAGCTATTAGTAGTCACACATGGAGGGGACATATGGCTGGAAAAACCCGTCCCCATAACTGTTGACCTTATTGCACAAATAACAGGGTTACCAACCTAGGGTATGGATCCCGCATTGATTCTGAACGACAAATCCAAGGAGAAAGTGTTGGCAGAAGAAATGAAGAATAAATATGGCACCACCATGGGAACGAGGGGCATCATGATCAAACAAATCAACAATGCAACTACACAATTGGGCACAAATATCTTAGCCTGCAAATTGCTCAGAAAATACTGCAAAGATGAAGTACCAACAAGAGTCATTGCAGTTGCAGCTTAGTGCGTAGAAGGCACCTCTATGAGCTGGGCGCCATATCTATTGAACCTATTTCAAGAGGACTACAAGGATGCACATGATCTAGGCACAGAGTTCCATTACTCATGGCTGATCACCCTAATAGCCTTCATGGGATGGTGAGAACCAGGGTATGTAATTTTTTGTACCAGACCACAACCAGTGGGAGCAAGATACCTATTACTGAGATTTGGGCCGCAAGCCAAGAATAAGAGGGAGAATGGAATCATATTCGAAGCATACCTACGGGACATACATGAAGCTATCAACCAATTATGGAGAATAACACTAGAGGCTATCGCATGATATGCGGACATCGCCAACTTCCAGGCCACACCCCAAACAATTTGGATACAACCAAAGAAGGATCCAGATAAACAGTGGCTACAGATGCACTACTGCATAATAGATGGTGATATAGACATGGTCATCAGCGAATGGCCTGATGAATGGAGAATCCCAACCATTACCCGGGAAGTACCGGAAAAAACAAAAGAAGGAGAGGTAGAGCAGGTGGAAACGTAGCCTCCGGAAATCCTAGTGCCCAAGAAACCAAGGACGGGCCAAACCAAGCTGAATCAGGTAGACGAAGGGTCAAAACAAACAGGGACCAGAAGGGGAAGAAAGAGACTACATAGTTGACCAACGGACAACATAAACAGGCCGAGGGAGCACAAGAGACTGTCCCAAACTCCATCACACAGGAACCAAGGGGAAATAAGAGACCAGTCGCGTAGGCATGAGGCGTGGACAATAAATCAAAGGTGCAATGAGCATCACTAGACTATATGACCATGAAGGACAATGGGGAAATGATCGCCAGAATGGTCCAGGATTTCCTAGCAGAAGATTTCAATCATGCAACACACCACAGGGATAAACTGCAAAAAGAGCTGACATAAATGGGACAGTTCCTCAAGAAATTTGGGGAAGCACAGACAGTAAGCAACAACAGAGGCATAGATCCATCGACAATACAAACCAAAGAAAGAGTGGAGGTAGAAGAACGAGACCCAATCCACTCCATGCCACACGCAAACACAACTATTTACATCAAACCTAGCATGCTACGCATGGATGAAATCGTGGGGCAGACACCCTTGAAGGATTTGGACCACATCCAATTGGTCTTGACGTGAATTCCATCAAGGGCACTACATAAATTGTAGGTTAGCGTCAACCACAAGGTACAATCTCGTGCACACAAAAATTAATTCGAGCTACAAAAAGCAACAAAGAAGCGGGAGGCGCTGGAAAAAGTTTGTGAGCAGTCCAAGCTCGAAACTCAGGAGGAAAAAGAACGCAGGAATGAACTGGAACGGAGAGTGGGAGAAATTTTTGAGAAACTCCCAAGCACCACACAAGGAAATGAACTCCCAGTAGCATGAAATATTGACCAGATTGCGCAGGAAATTGATCAGTATCAGAAGGAGATCGAGAATCTCTGTGAACAACTCACACCAACCACTCCACCGACAGTGAAGGAGCAAAGGAAGAAGGAAGAAACAATGCAGCTGCAGGAGATGGAACAACAGGTTAGCACAGCAGTTGAATTGCTCGATAAAGCAACGCAACTTTGGACAAGGTTGGAGGAGGACCCATAGGTCCAACATTGGGACAAGGAAGAGGAAAGGATCAATGCAATGATCCAAGAACTCAAACAGAGGAAAAATACCATACCAATCCCAGAATGAGTCAAAGGGACGCATGAGATGAAGAAGATGGCAGAACTTATCACTGCGCAAACACAGAAACAAGAGCGTCAGGCTCAAATAAAGCCACTACAAGAATGGGTAGCAGAAATACTCGCACAAGAAGAAGGAACTAAAACACAGATAACAAAGACCCAGGTCGAATGTGCAAGATTACTGAGTGACAAAGTGGAAGTTCAGGTAGTAGACACCATCAAGGAAAAGACTGCATAGGCACTAACAAAAGCAACAGAGCTCAAGGAAACTTTCCAGACGATCATCAAGGAGATCGAAGAAGCTCAGAAGGATTAGGTGACTCAGGACGAGTCACATGTCAGTGTTGGGGGCCTGTTGGCACCAGGCCGAAGTGGAAAGAAGGATGATCATGGGAAAGAAAGTGTGCAGAAACGGAAGTAACAACTGGAAGGTAACACAACACACGCACATGCAAGAAAGCATGCACAAGGAAAGCGACAGCTGGAGGAAGAACAAAACACATGCATGGGAGGAAGACCTAACGTCAGTAGGGTTAGGGTTTTGGTAATACATTGTAAATGGCTGAAGAACCTGATATATATAAATATAGATACGCAGGTATCATATAGAGGTTGGTTCGCTTTTTGTATTAGTTTGGTTTTTGTAATATCCTATTATATTTACGTACGAGTTGATGCATTATGTAATACTGCTATGAACCATTTTTGTAAGCTGTTAAGATAATAAGAGAGGAGGGAAGGAAGATCTGAGGATTAGATCACAGGCTATGGAACCTGGTGCAATCTAGTTCGCCTCATACATATCTTACCCATCTGAGGGAATTGTAAGCGCATGACGTTGGATATGCAGAACTACCATAATAAAAGAGCCAAGAGACAAATCTTTGTGGACGCAACTCAGGAGGGGGTGAACCACAGTAATATCTGTGTAATGTGATGAATGCATGTATACCTTTGTTTGCTTTCAACAGTTAATTGTTATGCTTAATGAATGAGTTAATACATTGTTATGGAATAAGATTGTGTTGTTTGGGAAATAAACTATGAAAGATAGATGCACACCTGTGAGTAATAGTATATTGCAATCACCATTCATAGTATACATATCTAATTAATAAACCCATATCTCATACTCAATCCTCGGTTGTAAACACCAGAGTCTTACAACCACCCATTTAAAGCTATCTTGGGTGAGACTACGCAGTGCACTCTGTGTACTATGTTTCCTTCTGGTTTACCAGGAGGGCCGATAGTTTTAGAGGCTTTGTTGGAAACCTGAAAGACATGAACCCTGGGTTAATAACTAAGATGATAAAGGAGAGTAGTAACCAACAGAGGGTATGTGAATTTTTGTCTTGGATATTATTGTAATAGAGCTTTGCTCTACTGGAGGTTTCCCCCTCGAAGAGGCAAGTGAAGATTTCTCTCAGTAATCAAAGTGCTCTTTCTGGTGTTATTCTAGTATTATTTTGGTATTATTGTGGCATTGTTCTGGTTACATCATTGTTTCTCTGCCATTTATAGCTAATTATTTCTATTTTTTATACTATTTTATATTTGGAATACTACAAGTAATACGATCATCCTTGATACAATTGCAATAGTCTCTTCAATAGAAGGGTGTGGGGGCACTGTAGCAAGTATTGTTGGGCCTCCTATCATCCCCCGATTATCCATTGAGATTGTGGACACTACTATAGAATCCACCCCCCTCTAGTGATTTCCTTAGCCGTGGTCTTGGTTCCAAGAATAATAGAGGACCTAGACTTAAACAACTTTATTAGAAGGTTGTAGGGAGTTGATCATGAAGAGAAGTGTCCCTACCCGGGGACACTTCATTTAATGATATTGAAGAACACGACACATAAGATGAGGAATTCACTAAGGAAACCATTAAGCAATTCCTAATGGAGGCTACACCTCCACCACCCCAGATTACTTAAGAAGAGAGATATCCCACCAGGTTTGCAAGGAAAATAGGTCATAGGAGAAGTAAATATAACCATCATTGAAGCTTAAGACTTGGTGGCATCACTAGGAAGAAATTTTGGGTTGGAAATAATGCTAAGAGAGGCCGAGTGGGAGGAAGAGTGCAACTACCATTTAGAAAGGTATAACCCCTTGGAAATGTTATAGGTTGACGGATTTTGGCTTGAATTTGGATTCCATACTAAGCATAAAGAGTAAACTATCGAGTTTTTAAGGCATACTAACATACAATGAGAGTTGCATATATGTAATATGAGGTTCAGGATGGGGATCAAACCCACTTTTAACATGCACTAGGTTTGCAATGACTCAACCTTTCAGATATTGTGACGGTGATAATCAACTCTAGCATGGAACTATATGCATTGTTTAACAACAAATACTAATACATTGTATATTTGTAGGCATAAATCCTCTAGTACAATGAATAGGTTAAATGGTAGAGGAAAGAACTTGAAACCCTATGGAGTTGGGTTGAGAGTGTGGAAGAATGAGAATCAAGTTGGAAGAGCTAGGAAGAGGAGGCCAAGGAAATGCAATAGTAGTGGTTAAAGAAACATGTCACAAATGCTAGGGTGAGGGATGTTGCTATATTTGAAGAAATTAGCAAATCTCAACATGATCTAGTGGAGTGCATCAATAAAGTTCTTCTCAATTTACCAAAATCTTTTAAGATCATGTAGTATCCCTATACTATGATCACAAAGATGGCAACCACCTTAACGTAGATTGTTGAAACTTGGAAGGTGTTGGTGCAGTCCATGGTTGAAGAGGGAAAGAGATAGGCCAAAAAGAAATCTTAGGAAGAGGCCTAAATGATACTAGCAAAAGTAGAGACACATGTAATGAGGCTCATTGATCATCAAGGGTTGGAACATGTGTGCATTAAATCATGGTCTCAAATTGAAGGGTTGGAACATGTGTGCATTAAATTCCATAGATTATGGGTTGAGTTCCAAGAGCATAAGGATATTATCATTGGGGCCAAGTAATAGATTGACCAATAGATAGAACATTGTGAGGAATAATATGACTGGGTGTATGCAGAAGCGATACAATTTGATAGTGCTTCTAAAATAGTGGAAGCCTAAAGCCTTGCATTAAGGCATGATGCCTTAGAATATGAGAAGAACCACATGCAAAACCTTGTTCAACAACTTTCCTAGAAATATCAAACCCAGGTCAGTACTATGAAACATGAAACATTGTGTTGAGGCTAAATTTGAAGCTCTCTTGGAGATAATTCCAACTAAATAAAACACAATAGAGTCATCTACGATAAAGTTTATGCTTAAGTTACAAGAACCCATTTCTACATGGAAGTGTATCTTTAAAGGATTCAATAAGTTTAGAGACTTTCTAAAGAATGAACACAATACCCAACTCGGGACAAGTTGGAAGAAGTCATCAGGGTATTTTTGTGGCCTCATTTATCATTTTTTCTAAGTACATGATTCTATAGAATCCTAAGTACGTGGAGGAAGGAAAGCAACATCCGCCTAGTCATATTTCTTTGCACATTTTCCTAAATGCATAGAGCCCCTTTTTGTATGAGTGGGTTACAACTACACGGTTCTAAAACCTTTTCAAATATTTTATAATTGAATCAATTGCATATATATAGATATTAAGGCTATAATGTAAAGGGTTCTACTAGGTACTATTCAATTGATTAGCTAATTATTGTTGTGTTGATTGATAGCTCTATTGATTCTACTATGGATGCATGCGTCGACTATGGGATTGCTCAACTCTAGTTTCATGTAAGACATAAGGTATGGATGCAATTCTTTAACTATTTAATACAATGGGAGTACAAGAGGGTTAGTGCAAGCTAATGATGGCCTCTCATGATGTGCTAGTGGCAATGCAAACATGGAAAAACAACAATCTGTTAACTTGGAGGGATTATTCAAGGTACTTTACAATGAATTTGAATATGGTGTAAAATAATGAAATGTAGGAAACTGAATTAGTTTTCTGAATATACAATTTTTATTTATACAATTTGTGAATAACTGTGTGAAATTTGAGTTTTTCTAAAAGTGGTATGTTATTTTTCTAGTAAAATATAAGGTATATGTCTCTATTAGTGCAAGTGTTGAGTACCTTAATGATGGAATTTTATTCCAAAAAATTGTATAATTATAGAGAACCCATTCTTCTAGTGTGGTGTAGTTTTTTCAAAATTTATAATATCAATTTTATATATTTTTGAAATTACGAAAGTCAATATATCTTTTAAATTAAAACCCCTTTCATTAGTGCAGGCTACACGGGTCTTAACGTTATCATTTTATTTTAGATTGTAGATATTGGCATCTTCTAATGTGGCATATAACTCATTTTAAAAATGGTTAAGTTGACAAAAAGTTATAGCAAAAATAAAATAGGTATGTATTTTAGGATTTTTATATATGCTAAGACAAAAATAGATTAAAAATAATAAACACTATTTTTTTGTAAAGTATATATTTGGAATCTACATAGCCGACTCTATTTGTGTTTATAGTTTCATCAACAACAAATTTATGTAGCCTATATAAAAATAACGTCAAAAACAAATATATAGATAGGTATTCATAAAAATGGAGGTTTTTATGTATTTGCAGACCAAACCACTTGGTTTTTCATTCCGAACCTAAATTCAAGACAACCAACTCAGCATACACATACGCTAGAGTTGTCATTCCTACCCCAAAAAAATTGAATTAGAAATAATGCACATGCATTCCTAGGAATGTGCACACGTTCTTATTTCCTATTTGTTCCCCCCTTCATCTTTGCCTCTCTTGCACCAAACCCTCATACCCATTTCCCCTTGTCTCACCTATCTACCCCTCTTCTTATCCCTCCTCCTCCTCCTCCCTCCCACTATCATTCCTACATCTACTCCTCTCTCCCCAACTCTCCCTCCCTTTTTCTCTCTTTACCTCTCTCTACCTCCCTTCCCTCTCTCCCTCTCTTCCTCTCACTCTCTCTCTCTACCCCCCATCTATGTCTCCCTCTCACACTCTCTCTCTACCCCCATATTTATATTCCTCTCTTTCCTTTCACACTCTCACACACTCTCTCTCTACCCCCCCGTCTTCCTCTCTCTCCCTCTCACACTCTCACACAGTCTAGAAAGTTTGGTACATCATAAGGTAGGGCATGGCAAGGCAACAAGTGGCCTTGACCTAGATATGGAAAGATGTAGACTTAGACCTAGACATTGTAAGATGTAAACATGGCAATGCATGGAAAAACCTAGACCTAGACATGATGCGACCTATACATGGTAAGACCTAGACCTATACCTAGACCATGACCTATATCTAGACATGACAAGGCATGGATAGACCTAGACCTCGACATGGAAAGGCATGGAAAGATCTAGACCTATACTTATACCATTACATAGAACTAGACCTAGACCTATACCATTACCATGACCATGACCTAGACCATGATCTAGACCTAGACCATGACCTAGACCTAGAACATGACCTATATCACTACAAACGGTGTACCAAAATGGAATGAATAGCCATATATCATAGCTAAGTTGATACCTGAATGGAATGGATAGGCATATATCAATTGTGATTTTAACTTACTTCATCTGTCTAAATGATGTTCATAGAATCTTCTCATCAAAGAAATAACAGTACCCGAAATAAGGAGAAACGCCATGACTTGTTGATTCTCCTCTATATTTCATCATCTTTAACCTACACAGATCTTGATTAATACACTCACATAGAAAATATTACTTTGTAGATTACACGAAACCAAAGCTTATACCTACTCTTCTGTTCTCTATTGGCCTTGGTGAAATTCATATGAGCAAAGAAAACAAATTGCAAAGCTACCATTGAATCATGACCTATACCATGCCTTGGACCATGACCTATACCTAGATCTAGACCTAGATCTTGACTTGACA
>JASDQU010357282.1:0-10821 GCA_032191745.1 Picea mariana | reverse complement strand
AACAGGAATTGACAAAATCTCTAACAGGAATGTAAATTTGGACAAAATCTCTATTTTTTATTGTTTAAATTGTTTTTCTGAATACATAAATGGATTTATTGTGCTGAAGAACCTCTAGGACATTCGGATTATACAAACTTAACCACTCAAATCTGCAGATCCAACCATTCATCATCTAATTTCAAGTAAAATCAAAAGAAAAAAATAACAAAAAAAAACTCTAAAGATAAAAAATTTAAAATACTGCATAAAAAGTAATGTCCATTAACACAACTCTTAAACACTAAAAACAACCAACAAGCTGTACTCGAAAGTGTACTGTGGCTATACTAAACCATCTGCATAGCGCAACAATCATTAAGATGGACTCAAACACGTGGGCGGCCAAACAGTCCCGGCCGGTACAATCGACGCCCACATGGAGCTCCTTCCCTGATCCTTCCGGAACTGAACTGAACTTCGAACTGAAACGCTGGAGCTACTTCAGAGCTACTTCAGTTTTATTTTTATGAAGATATAATATGATTTTTTTATTTTTCAGTTTTAGAAATTATTAAATTTTTAGATTTAAATAATTATTTTTATATAATTTGAATGTTTTTAGGTTTTTCAACATACTAAATCTATTTCTATATTCAAAATATTTAAAAAAAAAAAAAAAAACTATTTAATAAAACTACCAAACAACCCTTTTCAAATTTATTAAACTAATACCTAAAATATGAATATGTAAAATAAAGTTGAAATCAGGCACTGTTAAAGATTGCACTACATAAACTTTGTATTGAATAGCTTCGTGAATGAATGAAACAGTTGAAATTGGGCACTGTTAAAGGACCAAACAAACTGTGTATTGTATGGCTTACAGCGAAGTGTAGGTATTTTAAAAGCTAAAATTCATTCATGTTTCAGTTTATGACTTTGTAAGTATCAATAAATTGAGGATTAAGTAATAAATTGAGGATTAAGTATATGACTGTTAAATTGTTAAATTGAGGATTAAGTATATGACTGTTATTATGGTTACATGGAATTTGATGAGTAAATTGTTTGTTATGGGTCATTTGTTCATCAAATAAGATTAAAATTTTGGATGATTGTTTATATTTTTCTTTCAAAATGTAAAAATGAATAATATAGTTGTCAAAACCATCAAATTTAACAAGTTATTTCAGCATAGAGGGGCTTCTGTAGTGCAAGATATTATATATTATTTTTGGGATTAACTTGTTAAATTTGCAGTGCGGAAGCATCTCTATGCTTAAATAATAAGAGTGAAGAGAGCTCTAACTGGGTAGTTCATAAGGCACAATACTTGCTAAGGTTTTGTAAATGGGGTAGCAAGCTAAGTAGGCTTGACTGTGGGGAAAACTCCATAGTTAAGCGCGTGCTTGAGTCAGAGGCGTCTTGGGATGGGTGACCACCTGGGAAGTACTGAGGAAGTGATGATTGATGCTATGCTATTCATTTCATTGGTTTCAATCTCATTTCTTCACCCCTGCCCATTTCTTCACTCCTGTGAACATCACCCGATGCAATGAATGCTAAGTGAACTATTCAAATCATGAGAATTATTGATGAAGACTAATACTTATAGATATAGATCATAGATTAAGGACTTACACTACGAAGTTATTTCATTTTAAAATTTTATTGATCAAGACTAATACTTATAGATATGGGTCATAGATTAATGACTTACACTACTAAGTTATTTCATTTTAAAAATTTTATACTAATGAAAATCAAATTTGATAAACTGTTTCATTTTTGAAGTTCTTAAAATTTTGATGAAGTTCTTGAAATTTTGATGAAGTTCTTGAAATTTTGATAAACTGTTTCATTTTTTAAGTTATTAAGCTTACAACTTTTGACTAACTATTATGATAGAATACTTAATAATGAGAAATATGATCCCTTATCAATAACCATATTGTTTGGTTTTTGTTGTATCTTGAAAAGACATAGAATAAGAAATTCTGATTCTTGCAAGGAAAGGATTTAAGTAGAGATGATCATGCCTGAGCAAAAATCATGCACCAAATTCATATAAGATTTATATGTGCCGATCAACATCTGTACATCTAATTCACATTAAATTTTCTGAATAAAATCAAGTTTGATTTTAAATTGAAAAAGTTGAAAACCACCCAAAATTTCTCAGATATGGTGGTCGTTATGATTGTAATCATCGTACAGGACACCAATCAAATCTCACAAATAAAGATTCGTTCCCATCCATGAGTGCTTCGTATTTAATAATCGTTGTACAAGACAATACATTAAAATCAAGGGACCCATCAAATTTCAATAATAAAGATTCGTTCTCAATTCGATTGGTCTGAGTAGGGATTATACTTGTACTTTTCATTTGGTACAATATTTCAGGTTAATTTGATTTGGATTTTTTTAACAGTTTACAAAAGTTGCACAGTGGTAATGTCTTTATCGTTTTTAGTATTTTGAGTCTGAAATGTTAGAGATAGATAGATTAAATCTAATATTATTAGTCCCGGTCCAGGATTCTATTTTCGGCTTTAGGGTTGACCTTGAATTAGTTTGTCTTTGATCAAACATATTTGATAAGTTAGTGAATAACGTAAGTAAAATAATATTTTTTTTTAATATTTTAATTGCTCTTTTTAAAATATTCCATTGATTGATATGTTCCACTTCTTATTACTCTGCTGCTTTTATAAATGTATAGATATCCTAAGTTTTCTCAACTTTTTATGAACACATAAATATCCTAAGTTTGGAGCTGAATATTTACATGGCTGAGTTTTTTGACATATTAAATGGCCTTAAATAGCTTAAGTTTGTAAGTTTTCTTTTCTGTATATTAAATGTTTGTAAGTTTTCTATTCCGCATATTAAATGGTCATAGCTTAGCCTAAGTTTGTAAGTTTTCTATTAGGCATATTAAATGTTCATAGCTTGCGTTTTTTAAGATAAATAGAATATGACAATGAATTCTTTTAGAAACGTTCAGTGACCTATAGTTATTGAGGCAGTAAGCTATGTTTGTTGAGGCATTTATTGATATCATTCAATTTATGCCCATTCTGTTAGAAAACAGATCAGACAGTATCTGAAGGGTAAGTGGGTAAGTCAGCCGATTTTTGTATGGGTAAGTCAACTAGAGAAGAAGGGACCATTTTAGCAGCCCTAACAAAAGAAAATTTCAACAATTTTTCGCGAGAAAGGGAAGAAGCAAGAACCAGGTAAGAGGAAGAAGGAAGAACCAACGCCACCAGAGAGGGAGAATAGGGAACAACCAGCGCCACAGAGAAAGAGTGAGCCAGCAGCCCCAACACCCTTGCCACTTAAGCCAACTAGGGAAGAGTTTCCAAGTTAGGTGCATTGAAAAAGAGTTACAAGGATACTATGCGGATAATATCGTTGGATTCTTCCCCCTTCCCCTTTTGTTATAATGCCCCGGATCACATGAGTAAAGAGAGGTAGGAGGCACACCACCCATAACAACACCATAGCTTCAATAGGCCTTCTTCATAGAGATAGTTTCTATACGGAAAAACTTTCAGGCTCTGGGACTTCGAGCCAAGGAGATAAGAATAGTTGATTCGAGCCAAGCCCAGCCCAGCCAAGGAGATAAGCGAGCGCCCTCCATGATACATCTCCAACAGATTATGGATTTAGGACTGAAATTCTAACTGATGGCTTGGATGCTTCTATCTCTGCTGTAATTATAATGGATTATTTGACATGGTAAACGCCCTCCACCGCCCGCCTTTGCTACTTATTCTAGTTGAATAGCACAGGGAAGCAAGGAGCCACCCGATATAGACACCTCACAGGGCCGATCATAGACAGTTGGTCATTGCTTTCCTTCAAGATTACCTGCAAATACATTATGCTGCCACACAATTGATATGACCACATGTCCTTGTTCCCAGCGTGGTACGCAAGTGGCAGTGTAAACATTTCGTTGTAATTTCTGTTTACTTTAATAAATGGCAATATATTTTTTATCACTTTTTATTTGTCTTTAGGAGCTCAACATGCATGGTGGAAACTCTGTATGTATTGCATGTGTCCCGCAAAAGACTATGCTCCAGCTGACCAATGCATCACAGCTTCTCGGTCCTAACTGCATAAACTTCGTGGGGAACTTGCATGAAAGAGAAAAAGGCCCTGGAACATGTCCCTAGAACGCTGGAATTGACACTTTTATTTGGTGTTTTAGGTTTTCAAATATTCTAAGCAGCTATGGAAGAGAATTATCTAGGTCGGAAAGAGGAGGTATGGAGGGCCATCTTCAAATGGAAATATTCGAGCGAAATTTCTATCCTCCTTTCGAGTTTTGGAATCCATTGGCAGGAAACGACCATTCTCTGAGTAAAAATAGGGCTTTGGATTTTTGTTCTTTGAACTAATATTTAGGAGAGTTTTACTTGATAATGGATACATCAAACCCTGCGGTAATAGTCAATTGAGAGTTCATCAGGGGTTATGCATGGAGTAGAGTACGGTGCGTCCTCAATGTCATCTGAAGCGATGGTGCAATTCTCCTCAGACAAACTTCTGATGGTCAACAAATCTTTGTAAAGCAGGCTCCTCCCGCACTGTAAAAAGGGGGAACAATTTCTTTCTAAAAGTTATTCTGGGGTTGTTTTACTACATCCTTGAGCAATACACATTATTTTTAAACCCGAGTTGATCCTTGTATAATAATGGTAAGATTGGCTAAAGTACTTATTCATTCACTAAGCAACTAGAGAAGAAAAATTTGGTACGCCATTTTCCCTAAATAAAGCATCACTAGGGTTCTGTGGTTTTTTTGGTTGTTGTGGTCGGTAGTAGATTTACAAATGATATATTCAGTCACTAGCTTCAGGGTCTGTAGTGCTCTTGTCTTCGTGTTTGTGGAATTGATTCTGCAAGGGGACTGAGGTCCAGTCTTACATCAATATACCAACTACTATTTTTTTTCTTTCTTTAAATTGATTAACCAACATAGGTACAGTGGGGTCTTCGACTGGGCTGAAGTCGTAACAAGGTAGTCGTAGGGAGTTACAATTTCCTATCATTGGGAAGGTTCCATTTGGTTGGTCCATGAATTTATAAAAACGCTAACTTCTTTCGTACTATGAAATATGCAGGCGTAGAAAAAAACAATGTCTCCTCCATCTAGCATGCACCATAGTGAAACAATTATTATCTAAATTGCAGATTATGTTCATCCACTGAATATAGAGAAAAGTCAACATAATTAAAACAACCAACATGGAACAAAGTCAACAAAATTAAACCAACGATTAGCTTTGCTCCATGTCCAACCAGCATGGAGAAAAGTCAATAGAATTCAACCAACAATTCACTTTGCTCATGTTCATTGGATGCACTTTGCTACATGTCTATTGAAGGGATAGAATCTGCAATATAGTTAAGTTCGGGTATGTAGTGGGATAGTCTACCATAACCAGTGAGTCTATCATCCGCTATAGGTTGGATATGCTGAGACAGATTCATTAGAGTCTCTTTCCTTAATAGTGTCTGACTAATTGAAGCATGAAAACTTAGATAAAGTTGCAATTTAGTAACATATTAATGTCGTGCAAGGCACATTTAATGTTTTTAAATGATCTAAAAGAAATAACAAACTTTGAGTTCATCATTGCTATGCCCTTGTCTAAATTCTCATCTTTCATTTTCAACAAATATTGTAACCCTACTTACTTTGTACAGATGACAAGTACAACAATTGTTCCAATTGCAAACGTAATTTTGATTGTGATAAGTTGTTTCATTATTGTAGTTGACACAAAACTATACTCTTTATAAAGGGGGAACTATATTCTCTCTTGTTCTTTATTCATCCAAAGGTAATATATAGTGACACTCTAGCACCAATAATGAAATAGAGCTTGCCTACAAAGGACATGTTTTTTAGCATTATGCACAAGTGTCTTTACTGGGTATAGATCTAGAGTTGTTGGATACCAGATATGGTTAAAAAACCAACACCCACCTATCTACACCTATACCCATGTAATCTGATACCACGTGAACAGTATTCAAAGAACGGAAGATGACAACTAGGCATAGTTATAGTTTCAATTCATTAAAAAATGAAGCTTCTACCATTACATGTTTATATATAATATGCATTATTCTTTGTGCAAAATAGTATTGGCATGGTGTAGCATAAAGTTACCTCATATGATGTAAGATGCAAATAATGTTTGTCATGTCTTCTAATCATTTCTAATATATCATGTTTATTAATGTATGGTAAATTGTTATGATATATCATGTTTATTTTGCCTTGCAACAAGGGAAGAGTGTGAATAGAATCATTAAAGTCTCTTTCCTTAATAGTGTCTGACTAATTGAAGCATTAAAACTTAGATAAAGTTGCAATTTAGTAACATATTAATGTCGTGCAAGGCACAAATTCCAACGTTTGTCACTGCCATTTTCCAGTCCCATCCCCATCCCGGCAGGGACTGTGCTGCTATGCAATACTTGTTTTTATAGATATGTAATGCATAATAGAAAGAAAAAGTTATAAGAAAATAGTGCATAATATTAACGATTATAGCACAACGATATTGCAATTAAGATTTATGTTCTTGATATGAATGGAGAATGAAATATTTATGTTAAACAAGATTTCCCAAATCCATATTCATATAATATTTATAAACAATAGAAGTATATACAGAGATTATCTAGAGGAACACAATTTTAAAATTACATAGGAAAAAAAAAAAAAACATAGTTTGTAAAATTTGTAATATGTTTCTTTGAAAGAAACATTGTTTTTTTTTTTCATGATAGTTGTAAAATTTTATGTGTACCAAAAGTAAAAGTGTGGTGTATAAAAGATTTTTCCCTCTCTTTTTTGTATTCATTGTTCTTATTCTTTATGGGTGGGTGCAAGGTAATGATGGTCTCTCATGACAGATTAGTGGAAAATAAAAAATAGAAAAACAACAATCGGTTAACTTGGAGGGATGATTTGAGTACTTTCACAATGTGTATGACTATGTGAAATTTGAGTTTTTCTAACCATGGTATGTTATTTTTTTATGGAAAATATAATGCACATGTTTCTCTTAGTGCAGGTGTTGAATAATAATACAGATTGTTCTCATGTGAGGCTATTTTTTCAAAATTTATAATGTTAATTTTATATTTTATAAAATTATAAAAGTCACTATATCCTTGAAATAACTAGGCCATGTTGTATTTGAAGAAGAAGAAGTTGATGGAGAAGAAGGAGGTGAAGGAGGAGGTTTAGGAGGATCCTGTATAAGGCTATTTTTTGAAAATTTATAATGACAATTTATATTTTTTAAACAAGTCATTATATCCTTAAAATTACAAGGCCTTGTGTGAGTAAAGGATAGGAGGGTCTTAATATGATCAAACATTTTTTTTTAGATTGTAGATCTTATTCCTTTTTTTTCTGTTTGCTAGTTTTTCCATGACCTGGGAGACTAGCCTGTGGCTGAGAAACTGCAACGCAGAGGCATCTAAGCTATCAAAATCACCCGGGGATCACACCCGACCCGAGCCACACAAACCCTTAACATGGTTGTATTTTTTGTCCCCGCAGGTTTCAAATTGGTGACTTAACATCATAGAGTGCCTTAACAACACACTGTGTCACCGACTATCCTACACCTCAGGGACTAAAATTTGGAGGACATGAGGGCGTGAATTGATCCACTTATGTGTGCACGGGTCATGATACTATTTAATATAATATCTATGGGTGTAACCACACATTCGACCACTACCTCAAGGTGCTCCCATGGCTCTAGGTTATGCCCTAACAAGAATTGAACCTTTCCCAATGGTGAAAAACTCCTCGCTTTTCACCATTGGATCCAACCCCTTTGGGCAATTCTAGATCTTATTCTATACTTGTGCAATGTATGAATTATTTTGAAAATTGTTAAGGTGATAAAAATTTATAGCAAAAACAAAAGAGGTATGTATTTTAAGTTTCTAATATATGTCAAGACAAAATATATTAGAAATAGTAAAAAATATTAATTTAAAAGAAAAAAGTTAATGTCTTTATAGTTTCATTATATAGATGTAGCCTATTCCAAAATGACCTCAAAAATACAGTTATTGGCAGGTATTAAAAAAATAAAGGTTTTAATGTATTTGTGGCCCAAACTACCATGGTCAACGAAATTAGAAAAAATGTATGTTAGAGTTGTCACTCCCACCCACAAAAAAAATTTAAATGAGAATAGCATGCACACATTCTACATTGCATGCACATTCTAGGAATGCACACTTCCTTTTTTGACTAAGTATTCACAAGGTCAAAGAAATATTGTAGGCATATAGGGCGAAGGGAGAATACCCAAGAGTTGGGACCTAAGGAATATTATAGTATCATGGAGCCAAGAATCACACTTTTAATAGCCAACAAATGACTTATTGAGGGAATCCTTTTCCTATAACTAGTTATGTATGTACCACTGGCATTTGTTTATCACTAGGTATGGGTTTCAGGGCCTTGGACATTGCTAGGGGAGGAAACATGAATGTTAGGCCCTAAAATAATCTTGTCATCTAATCCCAAGAAGGATTCCTTGAAAAACCATGCATGACCTCTTGAGAGTATCATTGTCCTATTATTTTGGATGGCAGTGCCACTAGGTGGTTTTGAGTAGAAGGTATGTGTTGTAATTTTAGATGTTAGTGCCACTAGGTGGTTTTGAGTATAAGGTATGTGTTCTAAGGCCATGGAAACAATTTACCTCCTCTCACATTTGCCCCTCTCAACCCACCCCCTCATTCCCATCCCTCATAGTCTCACCTATACCCTACTTGTTTCTTATCTTTATCTCAGTGTCATATACCTCCCTCTCTTACCCATCCACCGTTTTCCTCTTCTCACCTCCTCCCCCTTTTCCTCTCTTGCACCACCCCCTCATTCCCACCTCCCCTTGTCTCACCTATATCCCCCTCATTTTTTCCCTCCCCTTCTACATTCATAAGCTAGGTTTAATAAAAATGTGCCAAAGAAAGATTATAAGCATCTAGAACCATCAATAACATGTCGACCCAACAAAAAATAACTTTCAAGGGTGTCCTTGGTCTCTTGATAAGGATAGTCCACGTTTTGAGTTTTTGAACATTAAGTTTGAGTCTTTGGAAATTGGAATGGTAAGGAAAACAAAACTAATATTTAGGCCCTAAATGAAGATTATAGGCTTTTGGGGACAATAACGACACATTGAATGACCACGAATGTGTTGGAAGATTGGTTGTTGTCATTGATGTCAACCCTAGTCATGGGTTTTGGACCGGAAGATTGATGAAGGTATTTGGACATGAAGGAAAATGCACATGCAGATACAACACCCATGGATGGATAGTATACATCATGTTGTTTCTGGTGGTATGTGGCACGTCACGTGGATCCTCATAGTTGAGGAGAAATGAAATTTTGAAAATGATAAAGTGAATTGAATAAAGAAGTACATGTAGGCCCTGAAGATAATTAAAGAAAAGAATTAAAAAATAAGAAAGTGTCGGGTTGGCCCTAATGTTAAAAGGAAGTGACATAAATGATATAAATAAACATCATTATACATTCATTTGATACTAATTGAATTTTAGAGGAAATCAGAAGTAAAGAAGGTCGGATTTCAAGGGAGGATGAAGTCTTTTGGTGATGTGTTCTAAGGTACGTTATTTTTCAGGTCATCTTACCATTTTTGCTATAAATTTTTTTCTAGAACGATTCAAATGGTGAAATCCCTATGGTATTGAGAAGACATATCAAGGTACCTCTGGTAAAAAATTTAGTCTTGATTCACTACAATTATGGCGATACACTCTGTGGAAGATAGGGTTTGTGACCAGTCCTGAAGCTAGTCAATAAACAAGTGTTCCGGGTAAAACAATCATAACTTATTCATAAAAAATACAAATGAAGTGGGACCACTTCCATTGGAAAGAGTATGGACTTTATCTTCTTGTGTGCGAGTTTCAGAATCGGATGTTAAATATTGAACGCGGGGCATGTCGTACAAGTTGGGTCTTGTCAATAGACCAGAATTGAATAAAGTTTACCATTCTTTCTATAACCTCCTTTTGGGGAGGCTTCAAGGAGTGAAAATTGGAGGAGTTTCAGAGAATACATTGAGTAATATTATCTACAAGATCAGAGTACTCCAAGAATTGAAGAATTGCAGAAATTGAAGAAGTCTCGGGAAGCATTATCAGGTTCTATGTAATGATTAGTTGATGGTGATGTAAAGTTTTATTATCTCTCATATATTCTTGGGTGGAAGGAAGGGGCAAGGATGGAGAGTTCAACTCTCTCTTGATATTGGAGGATTGTATATTTCTCATGGAGTTTTATCCCTCCCTTTACATTTGGAAGATGTAGCTACCTTTGGAAGTCATTACTTCCCTTGAACAATAAACTATTGATTAGTTCTCATATATTGTGCATGGTGTATTATGGTGTATTGGTGTAACTCTTATACTATTTTTCATTGCTCATTGGATATAGTTGAATGGTTTAATTATAAGTTGACTAATGGATGAAACATGAAAATTGGGCTCTTCTATCCATATTAGGCCAAGAAGGATGCCTCAAAGAACCACACATGTCCTCTTGAGATTATCATTGGCCTTGTATTATTGAAGTCAGTGCTACTAGGTGGTTTGGAGAAAAAAATCTGTGTCACAAGGCCCTACAAATGATCTACCTATTCTCACCTCCTCACCCTTTGTCCCTCTCACCCCATCCCCTAATGCCTAGATCTACTCATATCACCTATCTCCCACTATTGTTGCAACTATCTATTGCTGTCA
>JASDQU010357280.1:0-11928 GCA_032191745.1 Picea mariana | reverse complement strand
TTCATTTCAAATAATGATAGAGATTCTAGTTAGAATATGTCATAACAACCACTAGAAGTTCATGAGAACTGAATCTGGTAAATGTATGGAAGAGGTGTGCACATCACATCTCTGGTCAATTGTACAAAGTATGCAACCCTAAAAAATATAAAATAATGGAATGAAACCATTGACAGAGGAAATACCAGTATAGCAATTGATCACCACATTCTAAGGCCAAGAAGAAAGGTTGAAACAAAAACAAAATAGAACAATTTGAAAAAATACTTCCTCTTTGCAAAAAAAAACTAAATTATTGTAGTGCCTATTTATAAAATATTCTCAAAAAATATTAACAAGATTTTCCAGCATTCCCCATTGTATACCTGAAATATGTCTGCAAAAACTTGTATAGATATGCACTCTAGATATGGGGTATTTACACCAGTGCAAATTTGGGTATGCACTCTCGATATGGGTGTATTGATTATGGAAGATACATGGTATACTCCATGAATAGTTGACAAAGTAACGACCATACTACTAAGTTAGTTATTGTATCTAGTATATACCCAAATTGAGTCAGTTATGGTTATAGATTGCAAGACGACCTATGGAAGTAAAGGAAATCGTATGACGAGATACTCATCAATGGGGTATGAATAAGAGAAATCACATATTCAAGATAAGTAATGGCATAATATATGATATGTAATTGATGAGTAAGGATCAGAGAACATGTAGTGTAGAGATTTAATAGTACGTACACTACATACCTATAACAATATTGTATCAAATATATCATGAGTATTAAGCTCAGGATTCAATGAGAGTAGAGATTTCAATACAAGTCAAATCAAATAAATAGGATAAAGATGAACAACTTTCAACATATATATGCTAATCCCTATGAATAGTAAGTAGTATGTGTGATTAACCTATGTTAGTTTCCATAAGTAATAGCTAAACCAATAAGCACGATATAATATTTTGTCAATGTGTGAAATCAATGCAATGTAATCTACATAATGAGAATCAACTTATTGTATATACCATCTTAGTTTACCATGTCATTGCTCAGCTGACTAAAATGTTCTTATACTACAATAGTATCACTGCTAGTTATGGATAATAGTATAAATTTACTAGGTCATCTTATTGGAATGTGATTATTACACTCAAATCACCATAAGTACTGACATAATGTTATACACCTTGTAAACTACTTTCTAAGGTAACTATAAGCAATACACTAATCAAACATGTAGAGCTTAGTGATGGGATAGATAAGGCTACTAGTGCTTATAACAAGATATATGAATCAAAATTATTCCGTAATCATTAAACCTTAACCAAGCTAAGTAAGGATATGTAACTTGTATTGTGATTATGCCATACTAATACTAACCATGGACTATGGTGAAAAGCATAAAAACTTATCACCATAGATTCTTTCATACAAGGGAGCCAAAACAAAGTCAAATATAATGGAGTACTTCTGCATGGACTATCCACAAGCCTTGGAAATAATCATGTACACATGGAAAGGAAGGCTACTAGGTGGGCTTGAAACAAGAGAACTCTTAGCTCACACATACACAATACATAAGATAAGATGCCATGTAAAACTCAAGTGCACCAATAGCTAAGGGAGTTTTAGCCTTTGGAATACATTGTGCAAGAAGATTAGATATGAAGTCTACCTAATAAAATATCATCCCATACATAAGCACCCCATGCATAATCAAAATCCATCTTAATCATATGTATCTAGTGCCTCGTCTACCATACAAGAGATTCAAGAGAATTGCTAAGGCTTGAAGTTCCATTTGCAATTTTTTTATTAAGTGTATCTTACTTGTGGTAGTTTGGAATGGCTTAACTAAAAACCACCATGCCTTCACAATGTTATAAACATCATGCATTTTGCTAAAATTTTACAACCACCAAAGGCTTACTGACATTGTGGGAGGTGACAACTCATACATCCTTTGAAGAGTATCAACGCCATATTGCTCGATTATGTCATCGCTCTATGATTTCAATGTTCAACTTGTTACATCTGCATTCTCAATCAAGGTATTTAGCATGTTTATGCATGGAAACAATTCCTCTTTGTATCCCACCTTATGGAATCACAAGACCTTAACATTGAAATCCTTGGGTTCCTGTCCTTGGCTTATTTTTCTGCTAACAATGATTTGTGGAAGGTTCAACATCATTGTATATATCATAGAGGAATGAATAAGTAGGCTTTGAGGCAATGTTGAGTAGCAACACCATGTCCATGACACAATGAAAAGAAGGGTAATGCTCTTTGTCATGTGAGACACAATGAAAAGACACAATGAAAAGAAGGTTAATGCTCTGAAAAAATATTATAAAATGATTGACATGGCCATTTCCAACCCCTCATGTTTAATCCTTAAAACTTATTTTTGCATCTTCCCAAAAATTTCTTTTTGCATGTTGCACCAATTTTAAAGTTTGCACATTGCTTGGAAAAAGATGCTTGCCACATGTCACAAGTCACAAGACTTTCAAAGTTGCATATATCATGTCACAAGATTTTGGAAGTTGCATATTTCATATTCAAGTTCTATTTGTTGCCTAGACTCCATAGCCCAAGCACAAGGCACCAGGTCTTGCTTGCATTCTCACGTCTTGAATCAATGAGTATTGAATCAATATATACCAACTCTTATAAGAGAAGCCGAAATTATCATTAAGTGTATAACAAAATTACATTCATAGATATATAGAAGCCATAGAAATAACCTTGTGTATATTATCAGATGAAAAAGTACCCATAATGTTAATGCATTATATGCATCATTACCTGTTCAGCTATATAATGTACATCTAACTGTCTTATAAAATTATTACATGACATCATTAATTTCTTTTAGTCTTCTTTTGTGCTTTCCAGTTCTTAAGCAATTCATCCATCTCCATGTCTTCGTTTACTGAGTGCTCTTCAACAATTGATGTTGTTTCAGTCCTTTCACGCTGAGTACATCTAGTCTTGTACCCACAACGTGGATGCTGCTGTGAGGGGCCATCACCTAAAAAAATAAAAAATATTAAATTTATATGGCCAATTTTTAAATATCGTTGAAGTAGTTCATTAATATTAAAAAAAAAACTCAGCAATGTAATTATTTACCTGGTCCTCTAGTCGACACCATTGGAATGGATGCCAGCCTGTTCACCTGATCTTCAGATCGAGGAGGATCATCTATGACATTCTCTACAATTGAAACATCAAAATTTATAAGTACAAAATTATTAAGTATATGATTAATATATAGAAATTTTACCGTCGTGGGCCTCAGTCACAGGAACATCTTGGGGTTGCACCTCACTAGGATGGGGTTGTTGGGGAGCACCATGATCTTCTAGCTGCATTGCACTATCAACGCTTTGTTGTCGAGTACTAATGGTTTCATTGATAGTGCTTATCCCCTGATTAAAACAAAGTAAGACACTAAATTATGGACGATATCAAACATTTATGTATTTTATAAGTAACGAAAGGTTAATGTGGACTGATTTTTATTTACCTTATCTCGCAAATTGGATCTTGGGGTCTGCCCCATGATTTTCCTACGATCAACCACAACTTTATAACCGTACTTGTAACCAATTTGAAGGTCTTCCTCTGTGGTTTTAGTTCCGAAGTCGTCGCCCTGCATTGCATAAGGGTATGGTTTTTTAATGTTTGGCTTCAATTACCTTAAAGTTGTAAGGTGATACAAATAATATTCTTAAGATGTTTGGGTACTTACAATTCGTGACTGTAACCTCGAGTAGCTGCCCTAGCCTAGCTTGTGTTGGCCATGTTTGGAAATCCTTGCTTTGGTTGCCTTCGAAGTGTCAGACAACCTATCATCAAAATTTTCAAGTATGTTATATATAACCACAATTTTATTTAGCTCTAAAGAAAAATAAAGTTGGTATTGAATTAAAAAAATTGTAATTTACCTTGGTGTACCAGTTACTTGTTCTCCTAATTTTTTCAAAATCTTCTCTTTTGCATCATCAATGATCACCTTCCACTCCCTCTCTGGAATTCAGGGAGGACACTCATACCTAGGATTTCCTGGAAAGCTTCGTCTATAAACATCTCGCGTATATTTTAAATATTCACCCATTGCAGATGTGACCGCTTTTTTATTGAACGTGTCTGCTCCAAAGAGACCTTCAAGATAATCCATAAGTTCCTTTTTTAGGTTGGAATTCTGGAAATTCCACCTCATGCGTAAGGTTGCACCAAAAATCGGCAAGGTCTTGCTCTCTAGGTGCCTATAAAAAAGGTCGTTTCCTACAATACACAAAAAGATATGATCATTAATTTAAAATTAATAATCTAGATGATTTTTGTATGAGGACAACATTAAATGATTAAAATATGAATTAAAACTACCTGGGAGTATCAATACTTTTAATGAAAGTTCATTATCGTCGACAAAAAATGTGCATGGAAGGGTCCCCGTGCTTGTCACACGTCTAGCTCCAGGAAATGCAACCATCTCAAACACATCACTATGATTCTCATCTCTGCCACCATCTCTAGACTCTAATCGAGGTGTGGATGCCTAGCGGTGCGTGTCATGGATCTTATATAAATTAGGTGTGGAAGATGGAGAAGTAAATAGTTCTCTAGCAGCTGTATGACTGCCCACATCAAGACTCTGTAGCGTCTCTGTAGCGTCACTACTACCAACACCGGGCTGAACAGGCTCCAAATATTCCTTTATAAAAAAGAAAATGTTTTTTCGTGAGATAATGTAAAAGTTAAAGAACAAAGTATCATAATTGAACATATTAGTGAATTAAAAAAAAAACACTTTAAATTATGGTTATTACCTTATATGTGTTAATTTGTGACATAAGGAGCTTGATCTTTGCTTTGACCTCGGGATTTTGTTCTGGACGATCTAACAAGCTAACAATTTCCTTGTTATCTTTAATGATCTTTTTTTTAAATAAGAGCATTAGATCAACGCATGAATAAAACCCCTCCTCATCGGCGGAATCATGATCCACATGGCCTGTGGACTATATATAATTTCAACAAAAACAATGTTATTTCAATAAAATTATATAAGCAAATAATAAAAACAATGTAAAATGAAAGTGGAAATTGATAATCATTTACATGTTCTGCGGCTGGCCCTTTCACACAGTCATCCTGCCACATTATAATATAATTAGAACCCCCAAATATTTAAAAAATTGTTAATGATAACAAAAAAACAATGTTAAAGATAATATTTACAACAATGTTAAAGATAATAAAAAAATATAATGCAATAAGTAGAGGTTTCTTAAAGAGGTGTTTCATAAGAACCTGCACACTATTAGTCAATGTTTCTATTCGATTCAAATGGTAATCCACTAATAACTCTTCCCTAAGAGCTATCTTTTTTATTGCGCACATGACTACCTGATTCTCTTCACGTCCCTCATATATGCAATTTGGTTGTTTGTTTGTTGTCCTAGGTCGTGTGCTGTTTATAAACCTTGCGATATTGCTGGAAGCTTTAGGCCTTCCATCAATATAGATAGTCGCTCCCTTATTTTTATCCTTGTTTATTAGTTGTATATAATTTGCGGCGAGTGCATATCTCCATATACTTTGCATGTACCGGACCAACTGCATCTAATCATTATAATTGTAACACGGTCTGACCTAGCCCATCAATTCAGTTACTGTATTGTATTTTACAATTATTCCATCCATGGAAAATAGCCCCAAGCCATGCAGGGAGGATGGTGCAATGCAATATGTCCTATTGTTGACAACGAGTGAACATCTATAGGAGGTAGTTCCTTAGGTACCCATTGTTTCACCAGATGCTTATACTTGAGTGGAACATCTATGTCTCCTATGCTCTCATCATCATAAGAGCATGATCCTCCTTCGGCAAGAAAAAATTTCATGCGTCTACAAAATTTTATTCTGACTTTTTCACCTCTGGTCCTTCTTTGCTTATCATATCTACTAGATGCAGTAGCATTTACGATCTCCATTTGTCCTAATATTTCCTCACTCGATAAAGAAATATATGACAGGTACCTGTTTGGTTGTAGCTTCAGTTGCATGTGCATGTGCATGTGTTGTTAGTTAGTAGTCCATCATCATATTCAAAGTTCTAAATACAAATTTTATATCTTTAGTTTTGGATGCAAAATTAGACTAGGGTGCAATTACCAATATTAGTGGTCAACCATCTAATTTAATGTGATATCCCTCTTGATTTTGGACATATTAAAAACATATTAAAAATGTGAAAACACTAAGGACATGATAAATTTATCATATGGATCTAAGAAAAAAATAGTATTAAGGTTGTTGTTTGTTGGATTTGTGCAAATTATAATTTCTATAAGAAATGTCCATTGAAGATGAGGGTCAATGCTATGGAGTAAGAAATCCAACCATCAGTTGGTGTGTTGCAAATCTTGGGTGCTTTAGTTGGCAATATGTCTAAGGCAATCCAAGAGTAGAACTATAAAAATGTTATTTTTGTTCAATACAAGAGTAGAACTATACAAATATTAGTTTTGTTCAAGCCAAGAGTAGAACTATACAAATATTAGTTTTGTTCAATCCAAGTTGAAGAATAAGTTAGTTATGGCGATGGTTAACAATAGTGCAACAGGTAGAAAAAGAAGAAGAGAGCCAGGCGAAGGTTGTCACGTACAAATAAGGATGAAGAGCCTCTGAAGAAACTTATTTTTCCTGGAATGGTGGGAGAAATGAGTATTGATATTACCAAGTATTGGTGTCAGCAATATCAACTTTTTTGAGGCTTGATGAAGGCATTAAACCAAATGAAGATGCACAAAATATTGCCATTTTTGGGGGCCAAATGGTAGATTGAAGGCCATCACTGCTCACTTTGGGGATATCTCATTACCTACTGGCATTTGACATGCCTGATGCAAACATGTGATACTAAGAATGGCTCTATATTAATTCTAGGTCTGTGAAGGCAAGTAGATATAGAAATGTATTCTCTTTCAGGAAAAATGAGTTCAAAAGCTTGCCTGTGGATGATAATGAAGTATATTCCATGAATGATTAATGGTTATTGGAAACTCTGTTGCTTGTTGGGAGTTATTAGCTGTGAAACTGTGATAAGTATCTAAAGAAAAATTTAGGATATGTTTTAGGTCCATTCCACAATCTTGAAATTTTAGATGTAAATTGAAGCCTTCTATGATCCTACCATGATAATAATAATAACCAGAGTATTAGAAACATTGGTCCACTATGTAGTGTTGGGGTTCCATATCCCAAGAAAATGTCATGCAACCATGCTGGAATAATGATTTAAGATTGGAATGATTTATAGGTTGAAACAAGGTTTAGTCAATCTTCCTTTAGCCAATAATGAGACGGTGGCACATATTTTTCCATGCTTGATAAATTCATATGCTAAGAGGCTAAAATATATCATTGAATAAGGCATTGTGTGAATGGCATGTGGACTCCATCCTTGTGTCATAATTTTTTGGTGTTGAAAGAGATGCTTTAAAATGAGAATTCATTGGTATGGCTATTACTCTCACCAGCTCATTGGAATGGCTATAACAAAAATACTAAAGGGAGGTAGTTGGCAAGGTACCGATTACCCCTTATTTTGTATAGAGGTACTACTAGTGAATTTCTTCACTACCCCTTGTGATTTTTATGAGCCTTGGATAGTTGGGGCACTTATTTGGTTTCATGGATTATGACGAGCTAGAGGGTTTTAAGACATGTTGATGGAACATATGATGTTTTATGGTTCCCAGATGGGTCCATTCAACACATGAAGTAGTTGGTGATCTTCCCAATGATCCTACATATCAATGTCATACACATTCACAGTTCCAGTGGGCCTCCTCTATTTTGGCTCAAGTTTTATAGATTCACGATCTATAAACATTTGTAGAATCTTTGTAGAAGCTTTTATCCATCTATATTTGGACACAATAATGAATGAAGAATATCATTCCTTAATGAAAAATGATACTTGGGATCTTGTACCTCTTTCGAAAGGAAGAAAAATTGTCATATATAAATGGGTGTATAGAACTTGTTAGTTGTTCTTAAGGGGGAATGCTAGAATATTTAGACACTTAGGAGTTAGTTAATATCAACTTGTTCTAATGTGTCTTTACGTAAAAGTGTGTTTCTTTAGTATGCATTAGTATTCATCTATATTTATGTAATCCGATGGCCATGACATGTTCTAGACACCAATGGTTCATACTCTCCATAATACTAACAATTATATTGATCCATGGCTTAACATATGACTGCTCCATGAGCTCTATTTAAAGAGTATGGAGGGTCATTTACTGAATACTGACCGTGGGAAACTCTTATGTACAATAATTTTCTTTTGCATTAATATATTGCCTCAGGTGGTCATGTTGGCTAGGGCCATGGACTATTTCTCTCTTTGAGAAGTTTAACCACATAAAAAACTGGTGTACCTATCTTTGATCTATTTGTGTGAGTGGTTTCTTATGGTGTTCGATCTATGTAGAAATACCCTATTTTGTCGAACACAAATTCCACAAATATTAATGCAAAAAAAAAAGATTTATAATAATAGGCATAGGGTCTTAATCCATATGCAATAATCAACATGTAAAAACCATTTCGTATACAAGAGTGATATTCAATTCCACAAGTTTTAAATTTAAATTCCATATTACATAAGTTTTATTGCAAGTAAATAACATATACAATCTTAGGCACAAGTTCCAAAACTAATTGAAAAAAATTGAAATTAAAAATATGCAAAACTACCCTCTTTTGTCTTTAAAATGAACCTAAACAAAAAATTCTCACTTGAACTTGAGAAATGCCATAACTTCTAGAAATGGTATAGAAAAATATAAATACTAGACTAGGATAACTCAAATAGGCATCCTCTACTCAAGGAAGAGAAACCACATGACATAAAACGCCTCTAATTTTTTCAAACCCCCATGTGTTGCATTGTCAACTCCCACAAGGCCATGCCAAACCCCAATACTATAGGGAAACAATAATAGTTTTGTGGGAATCAAAGAAACCTAGGGTTGAACATGGGACATAACAACATGAAACCCATATTACATACAAAAAGAAAACACACAAGGATAGATCCAAACCAAAAAACATGTTCACAAGGAAAACACATACTTTTCTATGTGCTAAAGACCAACTCGAAAAGAAAACACATATGGACAAATCCAATTTGAAGAACACTGTCACAAGGAAAACACATCCCTTTATATGTGCCAAATATCAACAATTCCAACCAATCTACTAGTGTATGCAAGAGGTAGCAATGAAACTACCCACAATCTTATGGAAAAACAACCCTCCTCCATGAAATGTTTTACCACACATCGATAACCACTACAAAATACCATAATCGAGACCAAACCCAAGAGAGGAATGAAAAACATGGAACAACAACCAAATTCCAAAGTGCACGATGATCACCAAGACAACCACAACAAAAAACCATAATCGAGACTATAACCATGAAACCCATGGGAAACATAGAGCACCCACAAAATTTTAGGCTATGCCACAATGAGCACAATTCATGGCCCACTAAATTCTACAGTACACCACAATCTCTAAGAAAACCATGACCAATCACCATATTAGAGACCCGATATAGGAAACCCATGAAAAGCATAAATCACTCGCCAAATTCTAGGAAACCCCAAAATGAGGACATGCCACCAACCAAATTCCATAGTGCACCATGACTATTGAGACAAAGACAACCAAATAATAAAACAAAGACAACCAAATAATACAACAAATACAACCAAGAAATCCACTCCAAGCACAAACCACCCATAAAATTTCAAGTTACCTTGAGATGTGCACATATGACCCACCAAATTCCATAGTGCACCACAACAACCAAGATAACCACAACCATATATCATAGTTGATAATACATCTAAAAAACCCATGACAAGAACACACCACCCACCAAATTCTAGGCTACACCATGACAAGCACAGACCACCAAATCCCGACAACAACAAAAACACATGCTAAACCATATTGAACAATGGAAAATGAACATAAATTCCCTCATATTCATCTCATTTCCACCTCATGCATACCTTCATACATGAATTGGTAACCTACAAGTTTTTTGAAAAATGGAAAATAAACATATATTCCCTCATATTCATCTAATTTCCACTCCTTCCACCTTCATATATGAATAGGGAGCCTCCATTTCCCTCATATTCATCTAATTTCCACCTCCTTCCACCTTCATATATGAATAGGTAGCCTCCATTACAACTTATAGAGTTGAATATGTAGCCTCTATTAAAACTTATAGAGTCGAAGGAAAATTATTATTTTTAGCTTTTGACATAATACCCTAGAAATCCCAAGAGACATTTCCCCAAATAAGAAAAAAAATAAATCCACATATTAAATATTCTCAAAACCCAGATTAATATGGATTTTTCAAATGTCCTAGGCAAACTTAAGAAATATTTTTCTATTTTGTAGATGTACGATTGAACGAATAGAGAGAAAGTGTACATGGATCTAAAAATCCCATGTAGAGACTAATTGGACCAATAAATAGAAAGTGCATAACACACGAGATAAAAGTTCCATATAGGGACTAATTGGACCAAAAAAGAGAAAGTACAAAAAACATAAGCTAAAATTCCCATGTAGGGACTAATAACCCCTTGGCATTTGGCACCATGATTGTAAGAAGTCTCATGGAGGGACTAATAACCCCTTGGTATTTGGCTTCATGATTGTAAGAAAGTAAATTACGTGGCATAAATGTGTAAGTGCTAACTTGGATGATGTAAAAGCATACTTAATTTGAGCTAAAAGCTTGGGTTCCATACACCAATTTGGTGTTTGGCTTGGTCGTGACCTTAAAAATAGATTATTATTATTATTATTATTATCATATGATTGAAAATGTTTCAAGGGGAAAATGTTCCAAATGTGAGATATGGTGCAACTCCAAATCAAATCGTTATAATGAAATAAACATATGGAATTAAATAAGGACTTAAGGGTCACAAGGGAAGTGGTGGTAAGATATGGTATCTACCTAATCCATGTTGCATGATAAGTGAAACATATTCCACATGCATTTGGCTGCATGGGAATCATTCATGAATATGTTATGATGATTTTTGTTTTCATTTAGTATAAAAAATAGTTCAAGAGATGGTTTGGACATCTTGGTAGAGGAGAAGTGCTATCTTTTGCAAGATTTGCTGAGAAATTTTGTAGGAAATGGAGCCCTAATTATGATGAGAAATGTATTTCCATTGTTGAAAGACTCAAGGAAGTATATGGTGCACAAAAACCTATAGAACAAACTCCCAACTCTTATCTTGAACATGATGAAGGCATCATTGAAGCATGCTTTCCAAATTTAAAGATAGATTAGTGCTTGGCTTCTACCTCCAACATTGATGGAGATCAAGAACCCATTGTGAAGATTGTGGATAACAGTTAGGGTACTCACCATTCTTGCTACCCTCGCATGTCCTAGTCGTGTGCTCCCCTTTCTCCTCGCAGACTCTCCCTCATGTGCTCCCCTTTCTCCTCGCAGAAAACTCACCCTCATGTGCCCTCGCATGTTCGTGCTCACAGCCTACCCTTTCTCCTCTCCGCGCAACCCTCGTGTGCCCTCGTGTGCTCCTGCTTGCAGCCTACCCTTTCTCCTCTCCTTGTAGACTATGGGGGTATGGCCGAGTGCACATTAAATGAAGCGGCTGGGGTATGGATGTGGCCGGATATTCGCCATACACAAATGGTCGGGGGTGCTTCATTTTTGTTTAAACGGGTTTTGGTGTTGTTTCTTTTATTTGTTACTTTAAATATTTATAATATATAAATTATATATATTATATATATATATATATATATATATATATATA
>JASDQU010357278.1:0-11928 GCA_032191745.1 Picea mariana | reverse complement strand
GAGAAACAATGTAAAACCCTAAACATCCAAAGACCTAACCCTAGGAGATGAAACGCCAAGAGTATGGGCCCCGTTTGGGTAAGTTGGTACATCAACTTCTCGAGGAAGTAACTTTGGCATACGATCTCTGTTTGACGCATTCTATACCTTGTTATAAAGATCTACGATTCATGTTGCTCCCCGTTTTCCCAAAAAATGTCGTTTAAGGCCTCAAAACGGCTCCAGAAGTTCATGACCCGAAATACTACTAAAAATAGTAAACTGTGCGGAAACTGAAAAACTGAAAGAAGCAATGGTGGGGGTCCAAGTGGAATAGGTGAGTGGCCACCAATATCTGCTTGGATCAGCAGCGGTGAGTCAGGGGTCAAATCTATGGGGTGCTTGACCTGACAATGCAGAGGCACCCCTATAGGTGAGGAGAAGATATGTGAATATGCTTCCATGAACTTATACACTTTCTTCTACTGTGTAGAGAGGTTGGTCACAGATACCCTAGATGTGGTTATGATCTTTCGCTCATTATGAGAGTGAATCACAAAGAAGACAAACTTCCTCATCTGAGAGATGACCTTCTTACATTTCTTGGCAGATATGAAATAGCACTAGGTGGTACTGCCTCTGGTATCATGTACAACTTCTTGTTCAAAGTAATAATAACATTGTGAGGCCTAGACTCATATACAGCATGGAGTTTCTATAAATATGGTTGGCCCAAAAAAACATTACAAACTTCGAGAGGGGAAACATCACACAATACCTCGTCTTTGAAGGGCTTGATGTCATATGATAGGTGGCATTGTTGGTTGACGCGGATGTCGCTTCCTTGGCGGATCCATCGGATGGTGTAGGGCTGCGGGTGTGGTGTTTTCGGCAAGGGGAATCGCTTGAAAACCTTTGTTGTGAGGTTCTTTTGGCTACCTCTATCAACGATGAAGTGCAGCGGGGTACCCTTCACTCACATCTGTGAATGAAAAAGGCGATCACCTTCCTCTGGCTCGTCTGGTTCACCAGGCTGGAGCTTGGTGGTAGCAATGGTAGAACTAGGTTCTGCATCAATGATTTGTCTCCCCCTTTCTGGTTTTGACTCATAGTCGGAACCCACATTTGATTAAGAGGCTTTCACCTCAACCACCAGCGACTGCTTTGAGCGGCAATCAACAGTGTTATGCCAGGGGCTCTTATGGAAGTCGCACCACTTCCCGGTATCTTTCTTTGTCTTTTCGGTGTCCTTTGCTTTCGGCCTGGACTGGTTGTCCGGAGGCGGTCTCTCTTTTATTTTTCCTTTGTTCTGTGGGTTGGGATCGCCCTTTCCTAGATTTTGTTGTGAGGGGTTCCCAGGCCCAAATTGTCACGTCTTTTGTTTGAACTTATGCTCGATTTTGATGACATATCGGTAGACCGCACCTAAGGATGAGATGTCTAGAAACTCCATCTTAGCCTGGATGTATCTATGCATACCGTCATGATACTTGAGCACCAGATGTCGCTTAGAATATTTGATACCCAGCTTGGTGCGCAAGGTATGGAAGTTATTTGTGAACTCGGGCATTGCTTGGTCTATTTCCTACCGCAGTGTGGTCCATTTTGTATAGAGGTCGTCATAACTTCCAACAGGGTAGTATTGTTCCTTAATAACATCCCTAAAGGACTCCCAAGTGATCACAACTGTAAATAATGAGAGTTCCTTTGTTTCCTTCTGCTCACAGAAAGTTTCCCAGCAATCTTTGACATGGGGAACATCTTTGAGGAGCGCAAAAGTAATATTTTCTCTATTAGAGAAGTTATGGACAAAGAAATACCCTTCTAACAGATTCAACCATTTGTCTATAGCATTTGCGTCTATCTGACCTTCAAATATAGGAATATCGAAGTTTATTTGTACCTTGAAGGGGGTGACACCTCCGTTTGAGGAAGATGTGTCTCTTGTTGGTAGCCGCCGAAGGATTTGCGCAAAACTATCCATCATCTCATTCATTTGTTATGTGAGGGCTTCCTCGAGCAACATTTTGAAGGGATATCATGTCTCATCATCTTTCTTTTCTCCCGCCATGAGAGGTCACTTGGGCGTGCGAGATATTTTGTCCTCAAGAGAAACAAGCTCGAGACCCAATTCTTTGTACCTTGACCTCGTTTGGGACATGCATTAAGAATGACAAAGAGAAGACTGCTTTGATACCACTGATATGGATTTTATGAGGAGAATGAAATGAATACAGATTATTATCAAAATATTCTTAACATAGAATAACAGATATACAGTAAAAGTGGTTTCTATTCAATAAGGAAATAAGCTGAAACTGTAAAATGCAGCAGAAAACAAGCTTCCTAGAATGGTGGCGGCTTATCTCTGAGAAGAGATGTGACGATTGTATTCATTCACCAGAAGATGATTACAATGAGGCTCTCAAGGAATTTTTACAATAAAAAGGAATGTCAAAAACCCTAGACATCCAAAAACCTAACCCTAGGATATGAAGCACCAAAAGTCACGTGGGCCACGTTTGGGTAAGTTAGTACATCAACTTTCTGGGGTCGTAACTTTTGCATATGATCTCCGTTTTAGGCACACGATAGCTCGTTGGAAAGGTCTATTCGAGGACTACACATTTTTCCTGTGTTGAGCGCTACACATGTTGATTTTGGTGAGCCCTAAAAACGTTGTTTAGGGCCTCAAAACGGCCTCAGAAGTCAGGGACCCAAAAACTAGGAAAAAACTGTCGAACTAGAAAACTACCACAATGGGCCAGTTGGAATAGGTGGGAGGCCACCTACATCCATTTGGATCACACATAGTCATCCTCCCATTTGTTAGCTCGTGGATTAGCTGAGGGTTCAACACATGCAATTGCAACCAACCTCCCACAACTATGACCTACAACATGTGTGACTACAACAAGGAAAACTACGACTAAGGTATTATGACAACAACATAAAAGAATTTATCATTGCTTATAACTACCTCCATTAGGTGGATGTGGTTGTGTGCACACATGAGCATACACGCATATGTGTGTAATATTAACTTATTTGTAAGGTCTAATAGTTGGATAATGGAATACTAGATTGATGTAATGATGCAATAATAAATTATGTATATTACAAAATCCAACTCGCAATAAAAGGTGTAATCATGTATGATATTAATAGAATGGATGTTGCAATGTTCTTGTCTTTGTAAGTATAGTGCTTCTTATGAATTTGATTCATCAATGGATGTTTATTTTGGTTTTAACTAAATATAGTCATACATACTTGCACTTTAATAAATTAGATGCAATCATAAGAAAACCCTCATTCTAGCCTCCAGTGAGATCTCATCTTTTATGGTGGCAATATGTCAATGATAATGAGTGTAATAAATCTATCCTATGCAATGTTGATATCGATGTGTTAATTTTAAGCCAGCACTAAGTCAAGTATTGCTCCTCTAAATGCCTAATTGTTCCAATTGAGGGATCATATGATAGAGTTTAGACACTCGATAAACTAGGTGAACTCCATCCTTTTTTATTGTTTCAAACCAATAAATAATTAATTATTTAAACTAGAGTTAGATATTTGATCATTCAATTTACTTATGGTGAACATTAGTTAATTGCTTGGTTACTTTAGATTAGGTTTATTTTTCTCTCCTTATTTTTCTTCCTTGCAATCTCTAAAACTTAGAGTGGAGTGGAGTTAAAATGATTACATTCTCATACGTTTTAGTGCCCTCAAGTTAGGATTCCATAGGAGAGACACAAGTTAGGAACTTCCTTTTGAGGTCTTTCTCTAGAATTATGCTCTTGTGCTGCAACTTTAGGTAATTGTTTTTTCCTCCCCTACACTCTTTTAGCAATCATGGTCATACTGTTGTATCCATTTTTCCTCTTCTATTTTGTTTCCCCTACAACATGAGAATATTTTGGTATTTGGTCTCTCTATCCTTGGGTGCCTTCCTCCCTTCTCCTATGTGGTACGTTAAAATTGTAGGTTACCACATAAAATTATAGGCCTTAGACCTTAATTCCTTGGCATCGGTAACCCCTTAGGACTCATGTCACATGGAATAGTGATTCTGATATAAACCAACTCTTTGCACCTAAAAACTTGCAATGGCATGGAAACCCCCATTATTCTCAATACATTTCCTTTACCATGGCCATTCCAACAAGTTGGCCCTTGAGGAACACTTGGTCATATTTGATCGTTTTTGGACATCGACACCCTGTCAAAGATGGAGCGCCAGGCGAAGCAGAGATCACGGGATCTCGGCCCACTTTTGGGGCCCTTTTAGGGTTTTGGGTTAATGTAATGGGAAAGGGATGTTGGACCATGGGTTTACCCATGTTTTAGGCCTATGTTGTAAAGTATAAATAAGTAGCTAGGCAATGTAGGAAGAGTTGATGGCTTAGTGCTAGTAATTAGATTTGTGTGATCGAATGTAAATGCTCTGTGCATGATTGTAAGAGGCTTGCAGAGCTTAGTGCAAGTGTTGTAAGTGTTGAGTGCATGGATTGTAAGAAGGCCCTGTGTTAGATATACTTGGGGAAGGAGGATCTGGCGAGGTGTGCACAGATCTCCTGTCCTATGCGGAGTACAAGTTGAGCTTTGTGCTGTAATCAGATTGACCCAAGCTAATAAAGAAGAAGAAGACTTTGTGGACGTAGCCCTAGGGTGGGGGTGAACCACGTAAACCTATGTGTCATGATTTGTGTTGTTGCTTCCTTGTGTTTTCATTATCTTGTTAAGTGTTATGTCATGATTAGATAGATTTGCTTATGCTTTGTGATTCACTAGATGTATATGAATAGTATATATGATGTGTATGAGGATGCTTAGTGTTGATCTACAGGATCTAATATGTTTTGTTGTTACTAATCACTGAAATATCTTATATCTGAGCAAGTACTGCGACGTTATGTCTTATCTGCGAAGTACAATAAGGGTGAATAGTGATGAATGAATGGTGCTAAGTGCTCTATAAAGGATATAATCATAGATCTGTGTCCCAGCTAAGGTTGCAGACACCTGAGTCTTGCAACCACCCTGCCTATACCTCGGGTGAGACTTCATCTGCTTCACAGGTGTTGCCGAAAGGGTCAGTATTTAGGGCTTTGCTGGTGCGCTCTTGAGCGTTGAACCCTGGGTCTACCCCTATGCCAACAAATGGTTCCATTGTCAGGACCTGAAACTGTGATTGTTGGGAATTGAGGAAGAAGAAACTTTGTGCAAAAGAAAGCTCTGTGTGTATATTTGTTGCCCTAGTGCACAGATTTTTACTCGACCTGTGAAGCTTTGTGCCAAGAATAAGGTCAAATATGAAGAAAGGAAGATCAAATCCGAAGAAAAGAAGTGAGATCTGAATCCTCTGTGCTCTAAGAAAAGTAAAACTGGAAATTTCTGAAAGAAGGAAGTCAGATCTACAGAAAAGAGGTAAGATCTGTAAGCTCTGTGCTCTAATAAAGGTAAGAATAGTCCAAAGTTTTTGGATCTGAAAGCTTTGTGCTATGTAGAAGTAAGATAAGTGAAATTTTTTGTTTCTAAAGCATGGATCTAGGTATGCTTGATAGATTCTATCCTAGCTTCAAAACTACGGCATTAATCAATGAAAGAAAGTTTGATATGGATAGATTTGATAAGTATAATGATAGATATGTTATACCTATGCATAGAAATAACGTCTGGACTAACAAGTGGATGCAGGATACTAGAAAGAGTTTTTTGCAGGCTAGCTACCATGATCTTGGTGCGCAGTACAGAACAAGTTGGGGAACATTTAAATGAAAGAGAGGGATAACCCTCTGTTACAGTTGCAGAAGACTGGGACATCTTACTAAGGAATGCCCTGGTGGAAGACCTAGTTGTCTCAGTTGCAAAGCTTTGGACCATGAAGTGTTGGATTGCCCTAGAATGATTGCTAAGCTTGAAAGAATGAACCTGAATGAAGAAAACCCTAAGGTGGATCCAGAAATAGTAGAAACTTAGAAGGAATCAGAAAATATATTGCTACAAATGAAAGACACCTTGAATGGTCATCGACATGTTAGGCTATCAAAGATCTTCAAAGAAAAGGAGCAATTCGAAGCAAGAATAGGGGACTTCGAGATTGACTGTATTCTTGATGAAGAAACACAAGTGAACATTATGCCAGAAAGAACTTGGGAAGCTATAGGAAAGCCTACCTTGACCCCTTCCCTAGGAGGAAGAAGTTTATTCAGAGGAAAGCTAGTAAACCTATGTGGAAGGCTCACCCGGATACCTATGACTGTCAATGGAACTTCGACAGAGGAAGACTTTGAGATTATTAAATTTGTTGAAGACAATGCCCCGTTTACCATGCTCATAGGAAAACCTTGGATTGATAGAGAACAAGCCAGACAAAAAGAGGAAGAATAAGTTTTGGAACAGAAGAAGCAAGAGTTAAAAGATTTTATGACCAAAAGGATCGCGCACTTGATTGAAGAAAAGAAAAACAGATCGTAGATATTTAATACTAGCAACTCCGATGTTGAGGCTAAGAGAACACTAGAGGATCTACATAAGATTGAGTTACCTATTTTTGATATAGAAGAAGTATTATCCAGGAACCCTGGGAAAGACTTTCAACAGTGTGAAGTAACTAAGACCACAGAAGATAAGCATTAGAATGGTAAAAGCATTACTAAGATGAAGCTCACTGGGAAGAAGGCTAGAAAGTTGAGAAAGAAAAGGGCTAATACTACAAGGTTAAACGAAGTTCTAGAGGATACTTCGCAGACAGAAAAATTCCAGAATTGGAACTTCGTCGAGATATCAGAACAACGACATAGAGTAATTCACCATGATGAAGCAATATATCCATTGGGGCCGATATATCCATTTGACTTCCGCTCCGAATGGATAAAAAATCAATAAAGGTTCATCATCCAACCATTGAAACGTGCCATAACGGGTCAAACAGAAGTTAATGAGGGATCATAACCGTTGCCCGCAAACCACTACTAAGTTTCCCTACTTAGTCCATCGCGCCGCGCACCGAGAATACTTTTTTCTAAGTGAGAATTTGAGCACGAAACTTGAGATTAACTCACCCTGAGATCATTGCCTTGTTCCAATACTATTCACTGTAGTCTCTGAATTCCTTTCGCACCCGAGCTAGCTGACCCAAGCTTGTATGTCGGACGAGCTCAGCGCTGCTGAGAAAATAATTGAAGAAGTTCTAATTAACTTAATGATTGAGAGAGTCATGTTGGAGCAAGGAATGTCTATAGGTGTACAGGCATCGTCCTCGGAAGAATTTCCAGCTTCCCCCTCCACTGCTCGAGTAGGACCATCCCGACTGCCTTCAGAAAGACGATCTAAGCTCGGAAATGACTTTGCCACTGTGAAGATGATCCCAAGTATCTTTCCTAAGTATATCCACAAAGTGGCACAGTGAATCAAGACATTGTACCCAGAGACTTCGATTATGTTGTGGTCACTACGTACCTCCCAAAAGGGGTGCACATAGTTCATGCTGACCAGGATAAGCTCACAACGCTGAAATTTAGTGATTTTAACCTTGGATATCGCAAGGTTTACAGTATGCTAGCCCCGCACAAGTACTTAACTATCACAAAAGCAAAGAACCCAAATATTGTCCCTTAGCAATGGACCCATAACCTCGCGCAGTCAACCCTCCTCAATGTAATGAAGATTCCACATTTCGGGAGGCATCAAGAAGTGAATGCATGCGTCAGATTGTTGTTGTCCTACTACCACGGAGGATACTTATGGTTGGACCATCGCATCGCTGTGGATCCAATTCTGATCAATCAAATCACAGGGCTAAGCATGCAGGATCCTAGCCTGCATGAGTTTTACCCTGGAAAGACTGCAAATCGCGCTCTTGCCCAGGGAATAAAAGACACATATGGTGATCTAAAGAAGGGCATGTGAGGTTACAATGTAGCCTCCATTGAGAATGCAACAGTGTGCCTTGGTTGCCAGCTGATCGCAGGGAATTTAGTCCACAAAAATAGACCCACACAGGTGACCGGATTTGTAGTTGACCTCGCAAGGAAGTGCGCGAAGGGACTCCAAATGAATTGGGAAAAGTATCTTATAAATCAGTTAGAGATTGACTGCAGACAAGCACAAGACCAAGGGTATGAGTTCCACTTTAGTTGGTTGCTCATACTCATCGCTTTAATTGCTTGGGAGCTACCAAAATGTGCCACTTTTCCGGAGATCGGACCCTTCAAACCACTGGCCGCAAAGTTTTGTATGTTGTGGTACTCCAGTGACATGAACAAGTAGTGACAATCCAATGTCGTCTTCCACGCTTATTACAATCAATTGAAGAATGAAATCCATTCTACATCGCACATCACACCAAACACACTTCATAGGTTTAGACCTTTGATCAAATTCAGCGCAGACCGCCACTTCACCTATATCACAGCGCACGCGGATGAGCACAAACATCAACTCCAGTCGTACTATAAGTTGACAGAAGAAGATTTGGAGCAGATTACCAAGGAATGGTCGGCGGACCTCCTTGTTCCAGCGGACCCCACAGAGATGTTCGACGTGGATAGCCCTGAAGCTATGTCGGATACACCTAGACCGCACAAGACTAAGAATGATGTGGAATTTCAAGATATCCATAGCACATCCATGAAGACTACTTCGATCTCACCTACGAAGGGAGGTGATGGTGAAGAACTAGGTGGCACGGAAGTTGAGCAAAACAGAGGCGAGGTTACTCCACCTAGAGAGGAGGAGGATCCCTCTAAGAAAAAGAAGATTACCCCACCAAAGCCCTCATCCCGAAAGAAAGATAAGGCTACCCATACTACGTTCAAGACTACCCTTACACAGGACAACTTTGATTTCTTGATTGCGGTGCTAAATGATACCTCACTAGAGATCGTAGAAAAGCAAGAAGCGAAGGAGGAGGAGGTATTCATCCGGATCAAGGGTGAACATCAAGAAGTACAACAAACACTCCAGTCCAGCAGATTAGTTTCTACGGTGCCCGTGACAATTGAAACAATAGGAACAGCTGATGAGCCCACCCAATTACGTTATATCGTCGAGAAAGTCCAAGCTCGCCTTCGACGAGCTCAAGAAGCCACAGCGCAAGCCACCCAGGCTTTGGAACAGGTATAGAGCACACATAGAGTACAACAGAGGAAGGTAGAACAGGAAAATCTTGCCCTAGAAGCAAAGTGGGAGGAGGAAAAAGCAAAGTTACAGCAGAGCAAGGAAAAGTTGCTAGCAGAGCAACTTGAAGTACAGGAAAGAGTTCACAAAGAACTTCGCTCTGTGATGGTCATTGAAGTGAAAATTGAAGAACGTGTCGCACAATAGGTGGAACAACTTGAAGAAGTAATCCATCAACTTCAGCAGCGCATCACAAATCTGGAACTTCGTACCGTGCTCAGGACTCCACAAGAAGTAAGATATTTGAGGGAAGCAACTGCTTGTAGCACAGTTGGTCGATTAAAAACCTTGGCTTTGGAATGTAAGCAGTTGACCGCTAGAAGTGCCCAGACTTATGAGAACCTCACAGAGAACCCAAAATTGCAAACGTTAAAAGCACAACTCCAAGAAGCAAAGAAACATGCAGATATGCTACAGGCGCAGCTGAAGGCCTTGACCCCAGTTGAAAGAATGAAGTGATTTCTAGAACAACACACCGCCCAACAACAGGTACACATGCTACAAAGTAAAGTGATGGAAGTCTCTCAACGACTTCAACCCCTTCAAGAGAAAGCATGCCACCTGTTCACTGAAGTTGAGAGCCAGGCAGCCGAACTTGAACAAGTTGTCATCACCGCAGAACAATGCATGGAAGGATCGGTAAATGACACGGTGATCCAGAAGTTCATTGAGCAAGAGGTTGATGCACTGCAGCAGGTCAAACTATCTCGAGCCAAGCTCAAGACATTCGAAGTGGAGCTGATCAGACCAGAGTGACTTGAGACGAGTCATAGGAGAGTGTTGGGGGCTTGTTGGCCCTTGACCAAGTTTTGAGGAACACTTGGTCATATTTGATCATTTTTGGACATCAACACCCTGTCAAAGATGGAGCGCCAGGTGAAGCAAAGATCACAGAATCTCGGCCCACTTTTGGGGCCCTTTTAGCGTTTTGGGTTAATGTAATGGGAAAGGGATGTCGGACCATGGGTTTACCCATGTTTTAGGCCTATGTTGTAAAGTATAAATAAGTAGCTAGGAAATGTAGGAAGAGTCGATGGCTAGTAATTAGATCTGTGTGATCGAATGTGAATGCTCTGTGCATGATTGTAAGAGGCTTGCAGAGCTGAGTGCAAGTATAGTAACTGTTGAGTGCACGGATTGTAAGAAGGCCCTGTGTTATATCTACTTGGGGAAGGAGGATCTGGCGAGGTGCACGCAGATCTCCTGTCCTATGCAGAGTACAAGTTGAGCTCTGAGTTGTAATCAGATTGACCCAAGCTAATAAAGAAGAAGAAGACTTTGTGGACATAGCCCCAGGGTGGGGGTGAACCACGTAAACCTATGTGTCAAGCTTTGTGTTGTTGCTTCCTTTTGTTTTCATTACCTTGCTAAGTGTTATGCCATGATTAGACATATTTTCTTATGCTTTGTGATTCACTAGATGTATATGAATAGTATATATGATGTGTATGAGGATGCTTAATGCTGATCTACAGGATCTAATATGTTTTGATGTTACTAAGCACTGAAATATCTTATATCTGAGCAAGTACTGCGACGTTCTGTCTTATCTGTGAAGTACAATAAGGGTGAATAGTGATGAATGAATGGTGTTAAGTGATTTGTAAAGGATATAATCACATATTTGTGTCCCAGCTGAGGTTGCAGACACCTGAGTCTTGCAACCACCCCTACCTCTACCTCGGGTGAGACTTCATCTACTTCGCAGGTGTTGCCGAAAGGGCTGATAGTTAGAGCTTTGTTGGTGCGCTCTTGAGCATTGAACCCTGGGTCTGCCCCTGTTCCAACACAACACATTATGTATTAGGTGTAAATGATTTCATCTATTTGGGTCTATTTATATAGCCACTTCATTAATTTTAATTCCTTCCCAATATACTACTTCTTCAATACTTCCTCAATCAAATAATTTAGTGGGTCTTGTGATTTCTCAACCAAATAATAGGGTTACCATATCCTTCCTTCATGATCCAATCTCATCCCAATCCCATGTCACTATAGGCATATGTGTTTGTTTAAGGGTTATATGCCTCATGTTACCATGGTTATGCCACATCCTCCTATTCCTCATGTTACGGACCTTGGAGTTCCCTATCCAACAATACCCTCTCTCCATGATATTGCATCCATATTGTTATACGTAGTGAGCATTTCTTGGGATTATTTTGTAATCTACATGGATTAGTTTCTCAAACATTCTTGTCAAATCATGGAGTAGATTCCCAACACTCTTAAACTCACATTCCTACTTCGCATCATCATATTGTTTCATAATTGTCTATTCTTGAATCTACCGTGTAATTTCAAATCCATTCTAGAATGGTGTGTGGGTAGCCTCTTTTGTATCAAAACAAGCATTTTGGTTTTGAGTATGTTTTCTCCCATCCATATCAGTTTCATTATAACACATTTGGTTGTCAAACACTTAAATCAAACCCTCACAATTAAATTTGCTATTGTAATGTTGAAATATGCCACTTTTTGGAGTCTCTATTCCATAGGTAACATCATTGATAAAATTTGAAGTTTTCACATTGATAATAGATGTTTTAAATGTCAAAACGTGACATAAAAAATTGATGTATTAGATGACTATTTGATGTCAACTTTATCTGGATTGCATCAAGAACGAAATTAAAGAGAATAATATTGCAACAAGAACGTGAGATGCACTATTGAAAGCATAGTATTACAATGAAAATCCAAATTCATTTAAATTATCTAATGGTGTAAAACATTGCAATGTACATAGAAATACAC
>JASDQU010357272.1:0-11928 GCA_032191745.1 Picea mariana | reverse complement strand
AAAGCTACATGGCAGCCCAAAGATTATTGTAAGTGACAGAGATCCCATCTTCACTAGACATTTTTGGACATAATTATTTTCTTGTTTGGGTACTCAATTGGCTCATAGCTCATCCTATCATCCTCAATCTGATGGACAAACTGAGATAGTGAACAAATGTCTGGAAGGCTACCTTGGTTTCTTTCTCTCTAATAAACAAACACAATGGTTCAAATGGTTACCCTTGGCAGAATGGTGGTATAACACTTCATTTCATACTACAAAAAAAATTACACCATTTATGGCACTCTATGGATACCACCCTCCTTCCATCACTTCTTCTCTAAAAAAAAATCTAAGATTCAAGCAGTGGAATATCAAATCAAGCATAAAAATCAAGTTCTCTAGATCCTAAAGGACAACCTAACCATGGCACATAATCGCATGAAACAACAAGCAGATAAACATCGTAGTGAAAGAAGTTTTGAAGTAGGGGATTGGGTGTTTTTAAGACTATAACCATACAAAGAGATGTCCCTCAAGCAAGAAAAAAATAATAATAAATTATCACCAAAGTACTATGGCCCTTATAAGGTGTTGCAAAAGATTGGTACTATGGCATACAAATTGGAGTTTCCTACATCTTCACGAGTACACCTAGTTTTCCATGTTTCATTCCTAAAGAAGGTTATAGGCGACAAGATCCTAGTTCAAACTATATTTCCAGAACTTGAGGAGGAAGGAAAAATCATATTGGAGCCTGAAGCCATCACTGACACAAGAATTTTCCATCTGAGGAATAGATCCATTTCAGAGTATCTCATTAAACAGAGGAAACTACCGGTTGAAGATTCCACTTGGGAAGATGAGTGTTTTATACATAAGCATCTAGAGTTACTCAAGTTTTGTGGAAAACACTTGTCTCAAGGGGAGGGGCATGTTAAGCTCTAATATTGGCTCATTACCCCTTAATTGGGGCATATTACATTAGTAATGTTATTTTATTTATGTCGTCTTTATTCCATTAGTTGTAATTATACCTCCTAGTCTCCTATATATACCAAGGAGACATTTTCATTTAGAATCATCTTGTACTTGAACATTTATGGGGGGTAAAAGGAGGTTCCCCCTCGAAGAGGCTTATTATATGAAATTCTCTCTTTTTCAAGGCGTTGAGTACTTATTCTGGGGTTTTTCTATGCTATATTGATATTTGGTTCTTAATAATTCTAGTTTTATTTAATTATTTGTTTTAGTTTGTTTAGTTGTTTATTTCATGTGTTTGGTTTGTTTAACCTATGCACTAACCTATGTATTATCTAGCAGGCCCAACTAGGTATGCAAGTTCCCTTGTTTTTCTCACCCAAGTGATGAAATAGATACAACAAATTGGCGACCATAGGGGGAAAGGTATCAATTTCCACCCTATTTGGGCTTAGAGATCACTTATTTTTAATCCATTTGTCTTGCATGTACCAAAATTGGCATAGCCTTACCTGTCAAGAGCCAATTTTTGAGCTGGAGGAGGATAATTTCACTCAAACATTTTCCTCCGGATGCATATCAGAACGTGCACAGGTATTCCAACCTACAGACGTGCACTCATCACTTAAAAGACTTATGTTCTCTGCGCATTCTGCACATTGTGCACCCAATAGGATTTTGTTCTCTACGCACTATGCACCCACTACACATTTGTCTGAAATGTAACCCACACACATTTCCAGAGTTTCAAAATTGTAAGGATTTTTGTGATAATTTGATGGCCCCTAGTCTTCAAATTTTTGCTTTCATTAAAATTGTGAATGCACTCCACTTAGACTCCTTTCCCATATGAAAGGTTAGCTAAACATAGACACTTAGGGGGTAAAAATAACCATATATTCTCCTCTTTTTTGGGGGTTGCCACATGGATGGCTTGTTTGGTTTGTAAAATTTAAGTTGAGGTTATTGCTATCACATATAAAAACACTTGCACTGGGACCATAAATCAAACTTTAAATAATTGAGTATGCTCTTCTCTCGCACCATAGAGTGATCTTGAGAATTAGAAATGTGGTTAAGGGGGCATTTCATCTCCCTTAACAAAATTCTTTAGGAGAAGAAAATCCCCCTTAGGGATCCTCTTAGTTTCCTTTTGAAACCATCCTAAATTTGTAAGGGCCCAAACATGCCCACATGTTACAAACTCAGGATAGTTTCTTGAAATTGCTTTCTTAGTTTACATCACTAGGAGATTTTGAATATCAAAGTAACGGACCCATACATGCTCACATGCTTGCAATCTAGGATAGTTTTTCAATCTTTCTTAGCGTAAACAACATTAGGGAGTTTAAAGGATTGGTAAGGACCCATATGTCCACATGCTAGTTCTTTAAGGATTTTAAAATTATGCAAGGTTGTACCAATGACACTTAGTAAGATAGGTAACAAAGATTTGTAAGGACCACAGGAAGTCCTAATGTTTCAAATTCGCACCTAACTATTAAAATTTTGCACATTTTATCACTTGCTCACACACAAAGTCACTCCTCACTCACATACTTTCCATATTGAATTGTGGAGTTTGAAGTAGTTTTTCTCCAAAGGAATTCTAAAACGTACCACTATTTCCTGAAGAAATTATCCACACCCACTTAATTCAAATGAGATTGGTTCATACCCCGAATCTCTCATCCCACCACATCTAATTTTTTTCTAAAAACTCACTAAGTTTTCATCCATAGAAGGTGCCAAAGTAATTTTTTTAGTCTAGGTAGGATCTTGGGGGTAGGCATCCAAATAACCCCCGGTATCTGGTTCTCACATTTTCAAACATTAGAAATTGACAAATAGGGAACTTTAAAATCTTTCAAGTCAAGTGTTCCTACACCATAAGGCAGGGAGATACCTGTGAAGGGTTGAAGGTCGAGGTTCAATTGTTTTGTGCATCCCCCCTTGAGTTACCCAACTCTTGGAAGGGATCCAACCCATGACCCATTTCTGAGGCCGAAAATCTAAATGTTGCACTTTGACCGAGGTACCTAGTGACCAAATTTAAGACATTTACCCAGGTGGCAATTGTGGGTTGGAATTGCACCTTGATCAAATTTTGTGTGGCTATTGGGAAAAATCTCCATCTCTTTCGGGATATGTACCCTCTACCCATCATTAAAACTGATTATTTCATCCTTCACTAGTTCCTCATCCAGTGGATTCAGACCCCACTGTTGAGTGCTCTTGGAAGGTCCAGTGTTATTTGAGAGGAAGAGCGATACGTCTTTCTAGGAAACGATCATTTGTTTTATTTGTTCCCCCACACGAAAAAAATCCACCTACCCACATGTATGCTTATTTATAGTTGATTTATGCATGATGCTCATTTGATTACATGCAATTGTGAGTTATATTGTGAAGGTCCAAATTATACAAGTCTCTTGTTCATTTATTTCTCTCATCACCATTTTCACACATTCACTTTGTTAGTCAGACATCATAAGGGACCCACAGAATCCTCATTGTTCCAGACGCTTGCAGAATATCCCTCCTATTATAGGAGGACTTCCTAGTATTATTGACTCACTGACTCAACCATCTCACACCCCTGTGAGAGCCACTATTTTGGGATCAACTTTACTTGGTTCCACTTTAATTGGGTCTAATTACCAAGGCCATCCATCCACTAGCTCACCTTCACAAGGAGGCGGGAGGGAAAATTCTTCTCGAGGGAGAAGTACAACCTCACCAAATCCCCCTCAAGGGTTAGGTCCACTACTTTCTCACACCATGGTTGGAATTAATCATCCACCAACACCCCTCATGCCATATTTGGTGTCTCTTAACATTCCTAATTTGAGTAAACTCACAAATGATCCTATTTTGCATGACCCCACATGGCCCACCAAGCTACCTTCAGATATTCCAAAATTTGAAGGAAAATTGGGGGAAGATCTTGCCAACCATGTCATGACCTTCCAATTATGGTGATATTCAAATAGAATCATGAATGAATCCATCCATTTAAGGTTACTTCAACAAATACTCACTGGTCCATCAGCCAAATGGTATGTGGAAAAAAAATCATGGTCCCATGTGACTTTTGAATCCTTGTCCAAAGCCTTTTTGGCATTTTTCCAACTACTAGTTCGTCATGAAACTAGTTTGGAACTGCTCTCTGAGTGAAAAAAAAACATCAGTTATGCATATTTCCGACCACATTCATGAATGGCGTCGGCGACATAGTTTATGTAAAGATAAAACCACCAAATAACAACATCTCCATTGGTTTCTAAACTCACTCGTCTCTATACTTGCCAAAGATGTGGCATCCACCTTCCCCCAATTTGAAGAGGAATCCATCAGCAAGGTTCAACAATTCAACCTCATTTATGCTCAGTCGGGTTACTTATACACTGTATTACCTGATGCACTAAGACTCGTACCATTTTTCCAGGACAAACCTGGCATGTCTCACATTGCGGATGGGTTGATTGGTAGCATGACACACCACAACCCGTACATCCAACCACCACCTATGTATGGTGCAAACCAATATCTGCAACCATATGGAGGACCATCTTATTACCCTCCTCCCCCTTACCAACAACCATACCCTATTTCTCCCCCTCCACCCATGGGTGGACCCTTTCCGACACCCATAATGCACTCAACTTCTCAAACAAGTTTAGGTTCCTCTTCTACCTCAACATATAACCTAGGAACTAGTGAAATCTCTTCGCCTTCTTATGCACCCTATGGATCGTTACCAAAAAACAATCTGTATTTCCCATTTCCTGGTCCCCCATAGTCGGTTTCTCCTCCACATGGACAACCACACACCGACGTTAACTTTGTTCAACCCTCTCCCATTCAACAACTTCACACTTTTAAACAATTGAATACGAAAAATCTGGCCCATCAGTCGAATAATTCCAAAAAGAAATGAAAAAACTGAAACAATAAAAATTCGAGACCAGGTGAAAATAACCCCGAACAAAACCAACCCGCTGGGGGCAACCAGAATCAAGGTAACCAGAACCCCCAAGAGGACAATAACAAAAAACACCAAGGGAGGAAAAACAACAACAACCTTTGGATGAACTTCCCTTTCACTCTTTGTGGTGAGCATGGAAAATATACTCACCATTTCCCCCAAATTTTTTACTTTTAATGGATGAAATAATCCATGAATGTGCCACGTCCTCTAGCACCACCTGTCCCTCAGCAGGTCCCACAATAGTATTGGCAACAACCACCCATGATCATGTTTCAAAACCCTATTCCACACCAAGGTGTGATGAATACCCAACATGAGGTACACCCTTCCCCACCACAAATGGGACAATATCAAAACCCAGGGCCCATCCAGCTTGGAAATCCAGTGGATCACAATATCCTCCTCACTAGCGAAGAAGAAATTGTCTTGCAAATGCATGATTGTCAATACAATGAGCCCCTTGAATCTACTCCGACCACTTCGAAATATGCTCCATATACAGCCGAAAAACCCTTGATGATTCCACTCCCTAACACTAAATCCCCCATTCGTATCCCTCACATTTCATTACGACAGAATGTCAATAACCCTTAGGCTAGGGCAACACAAAATTACAGTTTGGTCGATGACTTGGCGCAGTCTCCTGCAACCATATTTGTATTGGAAGTCCTCCAAACCTGTCCAACTCAATGGAAATCCTTACTTTCTTCCTTGGGGGAATTCGACCCAAATGATACTAGAATCATCACATTTGATCTAAATAATGGAGAATCTCATCTCCCCACTCTAGTAGCTTTCTAGATACTAGTCAAGATTCAGAACATCACAGTTCATCAGTGTATCATTGATGAAGGTGCATCCACTTGCATCATGTCCAAAAATGTATGGCATAAACTTAGCTCCCCTGACCTAGTACCATCTGCCATCACTTTAAGAGCCTATGATGGTTGACCATCCTCCCCTGATGGGCTCTTTCAAAATGTCCCTGTCGAACTCGGGGGAAAAACAATCATAATCGACATTTAGTTTATCGATGCCCCGCTTGATTACAATATCTTGTTTGGACATAGATACATGTACTCTATGAAGGAAGTGGCCTCTTCTTTGTTTCAAACAATGATGTTCCCCCACAATGAAAAAATCATCACCATCTATCAAATTACACAATATGAGCCTAACCATTCCGCCAACATTGATAACATCTTACCTCTTTTTCGCACTAGTTCTGATGCTTATTCACTCATTGACATGGACCCCAGAGTTTTTAAGGACCCATCCTTGCTGGGGGGCATATTATGGAGCACCACCTCTTATACACCCTTCAACACAAGTGTGTGTCATATCTTCTAATAGAACTGACACCAGAGATACCATTCCTCCCACTAAGGCCTCTCCACACCTTGACATCCCACCAGTTGAAGAAATTGTACCTCAGGTATTCCCTGAGAACCCTACTACACCACTTATCCTCAATTTCCCCCTCCCCTAGGGGGAAATCTCGATTTGGAAGACCATTTCCCAAGCCATAACTCAAATTCCCTTCTTCTACCCCCCACCAGGAGTACAATCATTTCAGGTAGTTGTGACACTTACCCTTCCCAACATGGTGCTCTCTATCCCTGTATGGTATCTACACCCACTCGCGATGGTTTCTCAACCATATCCCTCCTCAGTCTGAGGGAATCCTGATGAAGATTCCAGTACTAACTCCAGCCATACCACCCCCACCCCTAATCGCCATCACCACTGCCATGGTTGGGGGTAGACAGAAGAAGAAATATCCCACAACTCCACTTCCTCCTCAAGTTCAACCTCCTTGCGCACTATGCGAAAGAGAGGGACACCCCACTAATATATGTTCCTCTCTTCCCAAGTTAAGAAATTTGATCCAACTCTCTCTCGAAACTACACCACTCATCGCTTCTCCAAGCACGTCCAATGCTACGACCACATCCTCCACTACATGCATTAAAGGGCTGCGAACCAAATTCGCTTGCACCATCTGTTCAGAATATGGCCACTACACTCATTGTTTCCTAGCTCTACCTCAATTTCATCAAATGCTTAGAAAAGTACGCCAAACCTTTCAGCAAGAGCCCTCTCCACCAAATTTTGGTTACCCACGTCACCGACATTCATTATGTATCTACCTCAGTCCCTGAACATATGAGAATCCCTTGCGCTCTCTATGATTCACTTTCTCACTTCACATACCAGTGTCCTTTGATTATGGCTTACTGAAGTCATCATTCAACTCCTATTCAACCACATCTGACATCCTCGCCAAGGGTCTTTCCCTTTCTAGATATTTTCAACATCACCTCCCCTAAACCTGAGTCACTTCCCACCCCTCCATGGTTCATAAATAGACTGTCTGAGGATATTCCCCCAAATCCTCCCAATTCTTTGGTTCATTCCCCACAAGAAATATTACCCCCTACCACATTTTATCCCCCATAGTGTCTAGACATTTGGTTTATGTCAAGGGAGCCATCACAACATACTTAATAAATCCCCTCTATGTATTCACCACTTGAGGACAATAACACTATGACAGTCACCCATGTTACCTCCATGGATCCCCTGTATTCTCACATTTTCCACTGTGTTGACGGGCGAAATAGTCCGTCCGTCAACTGGGAGAGTGGAACCGGTCCGGGGTTGTCTAAATAACCCAAGCCGTTTGGAATGGACCACCCTGACGAGTTTAACGGCTCCGTTGGCTGCTCTAAGGTTTCCTATGAAAACCAAAGAGAGAATTGATCTGAGCTAAGTAATCTAAACGAACGAAACTAGAAACTAATAAAACAAACTAAAATCAACTAAAACAGACAAACAAACTAAATAAAAGAAATTAAACTAATTGACTAAAAACAAACAAACTAATATTACACTAATCTAGTTAAAACAAACTACTAAATAAACTAGAACTAAATACAACTATTCTAACTATTATATACGATCTACTTATTACTATAATAACTCAAATCAACTATCTAATTATCAGCTGCAATATTACTTATTCACAAATGTACACTATAAACAACCTACAGATTTATTTAAATTCTGCAAAACTGATATGTTTTCTGCCCTAAGACAACCAAGAATCTTTTTGATTTTTTATAATTTATGAAAAAGAAATAAACATTACTGAAATTAAACAACCTAATATATTTTACTGAAATTAAACAATCTAATATAAATCTAATTAAAATTATGTCTAAATTAAACTACTTAATGAAAACAGTAAACAACAAACTAATTGACCTGGAAACGCTCCAAGTCTGCTCTGTGTGTGATGACTTCTAAGCTGGTCGGAGGAAGAAATTTGCACCGGTTAACCCCAAAGCTTCTCGTAAATGATTTGCTATGTTGCTTCTTGAAGTGTTTTACAGGACAAACAAGACATAAAAAAAAATCATCACAATCTTATAATTATAAATTCCTGCAATAAGGGAAACCTGTTATGCAAGAAACTTATATTTTATAATTCAATCAATGAAGAAGATAAACCTGTCATTCACGAACTGAACTAACAATTATTATGTCTTTTATCTATTTGGAAGAGAAAAGATATGGATAACAGTGATCAAAATTATATCATTTGCATTTGATCTAGATAGCTAAAGTAGTCATAAATCATACACAAATTTGATATACAAGACATGAAACAAAATGTTGATATATTGAAAAGCTAAAGCTGTGACAAAACATCAATTTTGCTCCAGTCTGCATTAGAGTTCCATATCATTGTTCTCCCACGAATGAGGATGAACATTATTACAAAAATCATAAGTTTATATAAGTCTCTCCACAGGGTAAAACATCCCTGTGGATAATTATCAAACAGTTTTACATAATCAAGGGAAAGTCCCAAAATCTACTAAACTAAGCAACTAAAATGAAAGTGAAATCCTTGATATATCCTCCAACTGCTCATAAACTCAACTGCAATTCGAATTTACCTGTGATAGAACACAAACATCAAATTAGAAAGATATTTCAGTGACAAAATCATAAAAAATTGATTCTGCAGACTTAGCTACAGAATCATCTGATTCTGTAGCTAGTCAAAAACAACATATAGAATCAGATAACAATCAAACGAAATCTCTTTTTAAAACAATCCAATTTAATTTCTTTTTTTTAATAAAAATCAAAATCGAATTACTAATGGCTCAATCAAATGTATCATTCAAATCAAACCAAATCGCAAAGGATGCAATTGGGACAGAGTAAGAATGCTCTGTTTTTTAGTTGCCATGAAATCAGGTCGAATCATAACAGGACTATTTCATAACGAATGAAATCAATCGTATAAGATATGATGCAATCGTAAATCAAACAATCATAATCGAATGGTTACTGCTGTGCAGTATGCATAGAATTCATATCATTTTAATCAAATGCCAATATGGAAAGGTTGTTACGATTACAGTCAAAATGAAACATGCACAACAGTACCCACAATCTTTGTCATAGATCACAATCGTTGAGAGTTTACACGATCAATCAGACAAAATCACACAAATATTGTAACCAGCCTTGACTCGTTATAGTCATAGCATTGATATCATTCAACCAAGTGAAAAAATAGGTAAATTGTTTTGATTGTATTCGACGAAATCATACTCAAGGAGTATCGACCCAACGAATTCGTTATCAATCACCACACAGTCAACAGACATAATCGAAAATAGTGATCATAACCCCTAGAAGCAGTGATAACCATAACTGGGTAACAATCAGAACGAATCGTAACCGAGTTAGATATACAAACAAATCGTAATCTTGGACATAATCACTTCCATTCCCAATTTAACTTTAAATAATGTGTTTGTTGAAATATGGATCGGGCTGATTAACACAATCAAATGATGTGAATCGAACAGCTTTCACTTTAGTTATGCATTAACAGAATAACATTCGAATTGATCGAATCGAAAATGGATTATAACATTATAACAGTTATGCTAACCATATCGCATAAACATAACCAATTCAAATCGAAGTATTGACTGCATTCAAAATTGGAATACCAGAAACAATCTACGTTTAGAAAATATTAACAACTTTGATTACCAACAGAGCATTTGATTGAAGCCCAAAACAAATCAAATCTATCTCGAGATCACTCGAATCAAAGCCGAATCCAATCAAACTCAAACAACAGTGAAAATTGATTTATCAAAACCAAATTATATACAATAGTGCATGCTTGTATTGACAGAGTAAATCCACAGTGTAAACAGGGTTTATGAATTTGTCGTATAAATAGGTGAAAGTCATACCAGTGAGGTTGATCTAGCTACGCCAATTTTGAATTGATGAACGCTGTTGCCGACTCCACGTTCTTGAACAAAATCGAACCTGTTGTTCACTGCTTCTTGTCAGTGGATGACATCTTACCCTTTTGATTGGAGAGCTTTGCAACTTGTTCTTCCAGATCGTGAATTTTGGATTGCAGCATTGGCACATCAATGTAATACCTTTCCATCCATGCACCACACTGATCACACGGTGGAGCAGCTAGCTGAGATAGAATAGGAGGGGGTTTCGACGAGTCACCAGGGGTTTCAGAGGGCATTTTAATGCCGGGATAATTCGGATCATCTCGTAAACAAGGTGGTAGGTTCTTGACAAAATCATAAGCGGGTTTATCACACAGACCTTCGAAATAGGGATACTCGCTTTCTAGGAAACGTTCAATTTTCGAGTCAGAATCTTCACTGAGCTCAATAGGGTCAGGGTTGACAGGTGCTTTTGGTTTGTTTCTTGCCATGCGAGAGATTAACCGAGCGTTCTTCTTGCCTTTAGATTTGGAAATGGGTTTGGTCTTGGGATTTTTAGCCACGGGTTTAACATTCTCCATATCCTCGGTGAGAGAATTGGGTAGGTCAATAGGTGACTCGGGTAGAGGTTTGGGTAGCAGGGCACTGTAAGGGATAGGGGGTACTGACTTGGTTTCGCTCACCACAGGTTTATCAACCTGTGGTGGGCTTGACTCATCAAACTTATTACATTCAAGAAAATCTTTCCAACAGTCCCGACGTAATCCCAAATGACAAACCACAAGCATTTTGATTAACCCAAAATGAAATAGGCTATTCTCGGCCTATTTTCGTTTGAACCTTTTCGACATTTTAAACAAACTCCTATGCGGGTAGAAAGGCATATTAAGTTCATAGCCTATAAAAACCATAAGTAGCCAAAGGTGATACAAGAACACGAAACCATACCTGCCCTCGCAAGTAATGAATTGCTTGATTACCATTAGCAAGTCGTACCAGCACTGCTTAAGCATGTTTGCAGGCAAACCCTTGTCACAGGAGCTCACTCTTCATGACTAAAAGAGTAATGTCCATGGGACATCCTCAAATTTACAATTTTTTCGACCATCTCTGTCCGACAACAGGCAGACCGATGGCTAGACTGAGAAATTTCTCATCAATTTCCAACTGCATATCCCCAATCTTGGCTCGGAAGCCATCGAAAGTTAATGCAAATTTCCGAGCCATGATAGGGTTATAACCATCAAACTTTCGTATGAATGAGAGCCATCTGAATTCCTCAAGGTCACTGTAAGCACCATCAAACATTAACAATTCCTGGCAGCCATTAGGCTCAGCCCTCACGACTGGCGCCATGGCTTGGGCTCATGGTAGGGTTTGGATAACATATAGGAGAAAAACCGCTTATGCCAACAGCTGAGAACGATGAAAGGGGAGGTGAATGAATATGCGTGTGAGAAGGTGGTGGGTTAGTTCACCGCCATGCAAAACATTAATGGCACAGTACTATCCCTGTTCAATCAATCATAACATGAACCAAAATATTCGGCCATCCCAAGGTTTAAACGGTGAATGATAATATACCAATGCGCCATACTATGGTTTGAAACCATGAATGTTCAATCAAACCCACAAATTAATCATACGCCAAATAATAATTCGAACCATAAGCTCAAAATCCAA
>JASDQU010357267.1:0-10263 GCA_032191745.1 Picea mariana | reverse complement strand
TTGGGTGATTTCATGCTAAATCCCAACTAATTTCTCACAACAAGTGATGGACATGAATTCTATTATTAAACAAATTTTGAGTGAATGTTATTTGGAAAATAGATTTTGACTATTGGATCAATACTTTTATCCTATAAATGGGTAGAGGAATAGTCACAATACAAATCCTTTTTATTATTCACCAACATTAGAACAAAAGTCATGTCACATTTGTTTCTAATCTGGTTTGTACTACTTAATCTTAGGAGGGGAGTTATTTCTCACATTTTTTCCAATTTTGTGATCTATTTAATGGATGGGATCCCAACCCCAAATTATCATTTTTTCTCTCTCTACTAGTTTATGGGCTTGAGTCCAACAAACAATTGAAACTCTTGCAACTAAGAAAACAACACAATACACCCTAATCATGATAAAATAATATAGGAATTTTCAAAAATAAATAAGCACCCAATACAACTACATTGCTTACAATATATCCTAGGATATATACCGTCCCTTCTGAGATTTCTCAAATTGGAAAAAACATATACTAATCTATATTACAAACAATGTAGTGTTGTTGGGTGCATAGTGACTCATTTTCATGGTGATCAATATCCACCCAACAAAGCATTAAATACCCTAAGAGTCAAAACTGAGGTGAAAACCTCCATGAATTCTTTGGAATGTACAGTATGTCATTGGCATGCTATTGTATTCATGCATCAATCCTCAGGAGAAGAGTCACTGATGTACATGACAAAATCAGATCAAATAAGCCTTAATAATGGTAACCTACAATGGTTATGGGTGTTGGGAAAAAACATGGGCATCTTGCAATGTGTCCATAATCATCAATCCTAAATTTATAACCATTATCCCTCAATCCATTTGCAATCAAAATTTATTTATAAACCCTTACCTCTTAACCCTTAGATAAGGAATGAATAATTGTTATTATACAATTAAAACTTTGAAAAAATAAACCAATTACCAAAAGATTCCAACTACACAATATTTTAAACAAATGTGACCTATATCGCTCTAATAGCATGTAGTAATTTAGGGTGAGATCATACTCATATAAATAAATGAAGATGATGGAAAGAAGGGAAATGAATAATAGATACATCTTATATGCATTGCAATGGTGAAATTCATTAATGAATCTTCTCACTCAAACTAATGCTAATTGATAGGACCAACTAACACTTTTAATGAATTTGTATTACACAAGCATTCAAACTTGTAAGAGAATATAAATGCATATGTGAAAGTCAATAGTGAATTTCCTTAGTTCAAATTTGTCATCACTGATAAGATCATATAACACTTTACATGGACTTGTATTACACACGAATCAAAACTTTCAAGACACTATAAATGCATGTGTAGAAGGCGCAAGAGAATAAATACATTTGTAATCAAATGTATTTGGATATGCAAAATATTTTCCAAAGAGTCCCCTGCAGGTGGAAATGACTTTTGATATTTTGTTAAATTTTTTTACATTTACAATGTCACATTTTATTGCATCCTCCTTCCATCTTATTAGGTTATATTTTAAAATAGCCTTTTGTTTCATAGTATTTTATTTTTGTGCTTAAATATATGTGAATTAATTAGTTTATTATATGGCCTTAAGTGGTAACACTATGTGACCTATGCAATTTTTATTGATTTATTTTTTGTAATTATTATTTTTATTAGAAATTAGTTTATTTTAGATTAAATATAGACAATCCAACTAGTTTTTTCTTTTAAATAGATAAATTTTTTATAATTAAATTACCTTAGCTCATATTATGTTATTAGCAAATATACAGATCTAGATGGACTTGTATCAACTTAAATTAGAATTTTTCAATTTTTTTTCTAAATATTAAATCATGTTTCCTTTGTAACTTTGTGGCAATTGACACCAGGGACTTACTATCCTACTCATAATAGAACAATTCCCCCATCACACCAAGGTGAGAATTCTAAATATTTTAGAATTAGGAATAAATTACATGGATGAAGATTTTATTTTCCATTGCATCTCTTTGTTCTTAGACCCACACTATCCTCTTTTCTAGCATGGTTGTGTTATGTTGTCTTCTATACTTACATAACTTCATGGTTTTATTCTCATTTTGTTTGTATTTGTATTTTATAATTTTTTTTTTACTTCATTTCTACGTGTTTGTGATATATGTTGCTTTCTTCCAGGTTTCTATTATGTACTTGAACCTTCCAAGAGATTGAAAATATTGGAGAATAAAAATGCCCAAAATTTCAAATTTTTAAGTATACAATATTAGCTACCACATTTTTATAAGAACATGGATAGTAAAAGAATTTTCAAAATAGTAATTAGGTAAATGACAACTTTTTTTCAGTTCAAAAATCCCAAGGAAAACTCCCAAGTTCTTCCTCTCATTTAGAGGATGGTACCCAGGGTAAACCATGGAATATTTAGGGCAGAAGGCCAACAAGAAACACAACTTGAATCCATTACAATTATATGATATTTTAATAACTTATTGACGTGGGGAAAATTCCTTTTGCCAACAGTAGGGGTTACCCCCAATAAGAAGTCCCAATTATACCTCTCATTGTCTGGAATAGGGAACCTGTCCATATTCTGGCCCCATAGCCATTTTTGGTTTTGGGTTTATTGGTTGTAGCTCAGTCCACTGATGAAGGTTTACTAAGCTAAAGAATGAAATGCAACTAATATAATATGCATGTATCTGAATGAAACTGAAGGAACTATATAGTAAAGATAAAACCATCCATGCTACTATCGAGGGCCCGATATATAGTTCACACAAAGAAGAGACAACATCATGAATAAAAAATTGCAAATACATAATAGTATATCATTTGAACAATATTTTATGGTTCTATGCCCATGAATTAAAAAAAATATTCTCTGAAGAACAGAAATGAAAATGCAACCATCATACATAAGAATAGTCTATAACATGAAGTACATTCTTATACAACCCGAATGTTGAGAAAAAAACAAAGGAATAGTCCACAATACATCCAACACGAGAATCAATTCTCTCTAGAAAATAGCTTGGCCAAACTAACTTCTCCTCATTAAACATTTCTAGTAATAGTACATGAAAACTCCAAGGAAGGATTCTCAATTTTAGTTAACTCTATATTCCCAAAATAGTTAAGAAAATGTGCAATTCTTRAACAAACAAAAATCCCTTTACTTGGATACAATTTCCGTATTTATTGAAGTTCAACATGACTCTTGGCCTTCCACCTCCCCCCTATGACCTTTCATTTACCAACATTTGCCTTCATCCTCTTTGTAATGATGAGAGAACAAAGATAGCAATTACATTTCAAAATTTTCTTTTAGTTCTGGTGGGCCATCATAGATAGTCCACTTCAACCACCATAATGATGATCTTGGACACTGGGAGATATAATAATCATAGGGTTCAGACTCTCTCTTCAGTCATTTATGTTCGATTCCCTTCGTTGCTCCCCACTGCTATGACAATTTTTGTTTTTGTTATTTCTCTATAGTTATTGGCTATAGATCGMATCACAAGGATGATGATTATGACATCCCATTGGTATCAGTACCTGGCACCATTAAAAATTTAATTAATGAGTGACCTTAGAGTAACCTCAAAATAAACTATTAAAACCAAGCATTCAAACCCATAGAACTGAAATATCAATTAATTGAAATTTCKTATAAGCTTCTGTGAATTTGATCCCTAGTTCCTCTACTCATGGTTGAAGTGTTGTGTTCCTCAGGGTTGTTGAAAAGGTGCCAGATCATAATCCTAAAAAATGAAAACAATTGGTGATAACTTTATCAAATCATATAAATTGGAAGTCGTATATATCATAAATACCTTTCCAACAGTATAAGGAATGTGTGAAACGAGAATTCAATTCAGAAGTAATGGCCAAAATATGAAATACAGTTTTGTAGGGTCACGTCCATGTCTCAGAGAAGTTTGTGGGAAATCCTCCTTTTCTTTTGGAGAAGTTAGTGGGAACTCCTCTGGTGTACTTTTCAAAAACTTCCAGAGGACTTTTGAACAGATTCTGGAGTACTTTTCAACAACTTGTGGAGGAGTTTTCAACAACTTCCGAAGCTTCTAGAGAACCTTGTGGGAACTCTTCGAGAACACTTTTCAATAACTTCTGTAGGAGTTTTCAACAACTTCCGTAGCACTTTTCAACAAATTTCAGAGCATTTTTCAACAAATTATGGAGCACATTTCAACAACTTCTGAAGCACTTTATGGGAACTCTTACAGAGCTTCCGGAGCACTTTATAGGAACTCTTCTGAAGCACTTTTGAACAAATTCTAGAGGAGTTTTCAACAACTTCTAAAGAACTATTCAACCTTTTCCTAAAAAAAATTCAACAACTTCTAGAGGAGTTTGTCGGAACTCCTCCTACGTTTCCATAAAAGTTTCCAACAACTCCTTCCTCAAAGGGAGATAAATCAAAAAATTTCTAAGTGTCCTTTTTGTCAATAAGAAACAACAAGAGCTTGAGTTCAAAAGTCCATAAATTTCTCATACGATGTCTAATTGAGGTGTCATTTTTTTTKATGTAAAGAGAGTGGGGAGACACTTCCAGTGAGATAGTTTATCGTACTATTCAAACATTCCATGGATTCCATAATTGAGAAGGATGGTTTGGGCGAGAACTACCTGATGATAATTTTGACACTTCTGAGCCTYKGATTTCGATTATGTCAATTGCATTGGAATCATAATCATGTAATTCATACAATTGGCCTATYTTGGTAATGAAAAATACACTTTGAAGAATAGCAAAAAATTACGCTCAAAGGCATTTTTTAATGGAAGTATGGGTCTCGTTCTTGCTTCTRATTTACATGAATCCAATTTTGTCAGTTTTTGTTCCATTTGTGCTCTATATGATTTTATTTCATTCATTGAAGCTAAGGAAACATGTCAGTATCACATACATATAAATCTTTGAAAACAACCAAATGACATTCATAACGTCACTTAACATTGTTTAGGAGATGGGAGGACCAATTTTCTTCTAAGAGACAATTCAGAGCCAATGACAAGTCTTATAGATGTTGCAGTCAAACCATATTGTTGGTTGTGGATCCTGACTATCTTCCTGATTCAGAGGTTTGTTTTAGTCATTTTTGGATCCCATTTCCTAATGGGGAATGTCGGGGGAATTTCCCCCCTACTATTATCATAGGGGGCGAGTGACATATCTGACAGTAGAAGTTTTGTTAGGTATTTTTTCTCTAGAAGGAAACCTTGTTTTATGTATAAGGTAATTGTTTTGTGGTTGAGTGTGATAGTGAATATTGTATTCTGAGAGAGGATATTGTGAGAGAAAGAAGATTAAGTTACATTGGGTTTGTTGTAGGTTGTATCCCTTCATTTTTTCTAGATAACAAAAAGGAAGGACTTGGAAATTTCTCTGGTGGACGTAGCACAGAATGTTGAATGACTTATATTTGTGTCTCTATTATATTGTGTATCTTTTGTGTTTTATTTCCACATTTTTTTTATTTTATTTCTTCGTGATCCCATTTTTTCTAACTAATGGTATCAGAGGCAAAGGTAACTCGCAGGAAAAGAGGGTTCTTGGTTCAAGTTGGAGAAATGGTGGAAGATGGAAGGTTCAAGTTCAAGAAATTTAACACCCAAAACTACCAGCTATGGAAGATGCAAATGGCATATTATTTATATTAGAAGGAGCTATTCCTACCAATGGATGAAATAGAAAAGAAGTAAACGAGTATGACGGACAATGAATTGAAGGTTCTCGACAGAAAGGCATTGGGAACGATATGGTTTTTCCTGGCAGCGTCGATGGCTTTTAATATTTCAAAAGAAAATACAATGAAGGATCTGATGAAGGCATTGGCTAAGCTATATGAAAAAACATTAGCCTCAAATAAGGTATTTCTAATGAAGTGATTATTTAATATGAAGATGTCAGAAGGTGGGTTTGTTTCCGATCATTTAAATGAATTTAATATAGTTACTAATCAGCTAATTTATGTAAAAGAGGACTTTGATGATGAGGTTAGGGATCTTATAATATTGTTCTCATTGCCAGAAAGTTGGAACGACTTGGTCATGGTTGTAAGTAACTCTGTCTTTGGTTCAAACAATCTGAAAATTGATGATGTTGTTGGTGTTATCCTTAGCAAGGAAATGTGACTGAAAAGCACATGTGAGACATCAGATAATGCATTGATTGTGGAGAACATGGGAATACAAAAAGATAGAGGAAAGGGATCAGGTAACAGTGGAAATTATAGGAAGGGAAGATCCAAATCCATACTAGGAAAGATAGAGTGATGGAATTGTGGGAAGAAATGACATCTAAAGAAAGATTGTAGAGCTCCAAAGAAATAAAGAGATGGACAACATGAGAAAAATCAGGAAGAAAATGTAACAAGTGATATGTTACAATATGCTTTGATTATTTATTTAGATAACATTACTGAATCTTGGGTAGTAGATTCAAGGGATTCATTTCATGCCACACCCCATAGGAAATATTTCCAAGATTATGTTCAAGGTGATTTTGGACAGTTTTATTTGGGTGATGATGAACCATGTCAAATTGTTGGAATGGGTAAGGTAAAAATAAAGCAAAAGAATGGAAACCAATGGTTAATGAAAGAGGTGAGACATATACCATATCTAAGAAGAAATCTAATTTCAATAGGGAAGTTGGAAAGTGAAGGCTCTATATCTATATCTATATCTATATCTATATCTATATCTATATCTATATCTATATCTATATATATATATATATATATATATATATATATATTTATAAGGCATGGAAGGTCACTAAAGGATCATTGGTAATGTGTTAGGATCCGATCCTAACCCCTCTTCGTGGATAATTAGTTACTATGATATTTTTTCTATGTAATAAAAGATGGCATTAGTTAATAAGGCCTATTAAATAAAGGAGAATAAGTCAATGTAAGAAGACCTAATAGAAGCTTCCACTTCTAGAAAGATCTTCCTCTAGAATTTTCCTTAGAAGATAGAATTAGTATAAATAAGAGTAGGAGGTATTGGATAGTTTGTCTTGAGAATTATTGTAATAGAGCATTGCTCTGCTAGAGGTTTCCCCATTGAAGAGGTAAGTCAACATTGTTTCCTATAAATAAAGGTATTATTTTGTTGTTGGGTTTCATATATTGTGTTTATCTGTTGTTATTCTCTGCAATATTTATATTTTCAATTATTATAATAGATATGCTACCTTACAAGTGGTATCATAGCACTTTCCTTGGCAGAAAATTGTGGGTTATTATTTTCAGCGTAGAGACATATTCCAACATATTAAAGCTACATAGATTTGTCGTTCAATGCATAAATCCACGGTCAAGGAAGCATACATGCAGGAACTACAAGTGGTACTTAAGGACACATAGTTGGTCACCCTTGTAACCTTTATTGGTACCCCTTCAAGTGGTAGCGCATCAGAGAACACCTATATATAGATTGACCTAGATATCCTCAAGACCTATATAGATAAATCGATCGACCACCAGACTTCTATAGTGCCACCAAGAAAAACACTCGATAAGATACTCTCTAGTACCTGGGTAGTCAGGTAGTATGGCTAAGGGCACAATCTAGCCTCCTTAGTTAGTGCCCTGGGATATTGGGGAGAGTACTACTATTGGACCCCGCACATATATCAAAGAGATATAGCACAGGGAAAACCCTTGTCTATAGAAACCATGAATACCCTAACCCTTCGGATGGAAACATAAACAAAAAAAACAATATCTATTGTTGTGCAAATTTACCTCTTGCATTCAGGTTACGAAATTACTAAACATTTGTTTCTGTTCATAATTTGGGCCTTTCAACACTACAATATTCTTCATATCAGAGTATAAATCTGCATGATTAAAAAAAAAAAAGTCTAGATCCGTTCTGCACCATTTTTTTGATCCATGTCCCATTGGATTCCTCTCTTCACCCTGATCCCAGTCATAGTTATCATTTTTTAACTAATGTTTTTTTCCCGTGGACCTGACCCCCTTTTGACCACATTATTTTTTGACTTACCCCATTGGCTTCCCCTCATCGCCCTGATTGTCATGATACCCTTCACCCATAACCCCTTTTTTGTGTGGTCCCACCCAGCTATCTGTCTCGAAACCTCATCTGCTCCCTCAGTCTCCACCATGCTTCATAATTTGGGCCTTTCAATACCACAATATTCTTTAGATCAGAGCATAAATCTGCAAGAGTTAAAATAAGAAGAATAATTCTAGATCCTTCCTGCACCATTATTTGATCCCTATCCCATTGGATTCCTCTCTTCACCTTGATCACAGTCATAGTTATCATTTTTCAGCCAATTATTTTTTCCCGTGGACCCGACCCTTTTCCAACCACCTTATTTTTTACTTACCCCATTGGATTCCCCTCATCTCTCTGATTGTCAAGAAACCCTTCACCCATAACCACATTTTTTTGTGGTCCCACACAACTATCTGTCCCGAAACCTAATCTTCTCCCTAAGCCTCCACCATGCTTCATAATTTGGGCCTTTCAACATTGCAGTATTCTTCAGATCAGAGTATAACTCTGCAGGAGTTAAAAAGGAATAAGAACTCTAGATCCTTCCTGCACCATTATTTGAGACCTATCCCATTGGATTCCTCTCTTCACCCTGATCATAGTCATATTTATCATTTTTCAACCAATTGTTTTTTCCTGTGGACCTGACCCCCTTCCAACCACCTTATTTTTGACTTATTGGAATGGATTCCCCTCATCGTCCTGATCATTGTGATACCCTTCACCCATAGCCCCTTTTTTTTGTGTTCCCACCCAACAATCCATCCCGAAACCTCATCTTCTCCCTAATCCTCCACCATGCCTACTACTCTCTCTGAGAACCAAGAAGACTTGGAGACTAAGGTGTCCAACCCAGAACAAAAACTTGACTCCCTCCATACAGATGTCTGAGCCACCTTCTAAAAGAGATTCAAGGATATGGCAGAACTCCTCAAGGGTAAGAATGTTGATCCCACTCCAGAGGACCCTCACTCTTCCCATTATAAGCATACTCATTCTTTCCACTCTCCTTGGGGTTCTCCACATTCTTGGACTAAGGTGACCAAGGTTGACACAAATAAATTTGATGGATCCAACCTAGCAGGGTGGGTTTCTCAAATGGAACAATACTTATCCCTCCATGGTATTCAATATGATGAGAAAAACTCCATGTAGGGGTTATGTAATTTGATCAAGAACATTGACAGTAATGGAGGTGGCATAAGAAATGTTATCTAGGACTACCCACTTGGAACATGCTCACCAAAGTAGTTTGTACCCATTTTTATTGGGAATCTCATTTTTTGGGGAAGGCTCACTAAGTTGCACCAAACTGGTCTAGTATCATACTTCATCACGACATTTTAACAATTTCATATTCGACCTGAGGGATTATCTAACGAATTTTATCTTGAATGTTTTATTAGTGGCTTAAAGGATTCAATCAGGGCTCATGTGAGCATGAATCATCCTACTACCTATTTGCAGGCATGCCAATTAGCACTAGAAGTAGAGACCATTATTCAGGCCCCACTGTTAAGCCCTAATATTGGCTCATTACCCATTAATTGGGGCATATTACATTAGTGATGTTATTTTATTTATGTCGACTTTATTCCATTAGTTTTAATTATACCTCCTAGTCTCCTATATATACCAAGCAGACATTTTCATTTGGAATCATCTTGTACTTGAACATTTAAGTGGGGTAAAAGGAGGTTTCCCCCTTGAAGAGGCTTATTATCTGAAATTATCTCTTTTCCAAGGAGTTGAGTACTTTTTATGAGGTTTTTCTATGCTATATTGATATTTGGTTCTTAACATATGGTATCAGAGCTCAAGGTCTTGGGGTTTAGTTGCTACATCTGAGACACCTTGGAATTTTTGCTATAACTTTTTTTCTACAATGTTTCAGAAGGAATGACTTGGAGGATATTTAGTAGATGGATCAAGGTATGTTGGGTTAACATTTCAAATCTTGAGGCCTTATAATTTTGTAGATACATCCTGTACAAGATAGGGTTTTGGAATCATCCTGAACTGAGTCATTGCGGAATTTTCGCTATAAATTTTTTTATGTAACGTTTCAGACATTGACCTCCTGAGGATATTCACAGAAATTAGTAAGATATCTGTAGTAAAAATTTCATATTCTGGGTCATCTTAAATTTGTAGATACACCCTATGCAAGATAGGGTATCT